>JAVDBV010082584.1:0-15438 GCA_032619315.1 Piper longum | reverse complement strand
ATATATATATATATATATCCTAAGCCATATCCAAATCTATTTACATGTTATGGCCTAGAGCTCAAAAACCTAGTACTCCCCGGAAACAAAAGGGGTTGCCTCAATGGAAGTAGTTATGTCGCATGTTTGCATGTTGAAGGGGTAATGACAATCACTTCAAATAAGAAATACAATAGTTTCTTATATTGTGACATTGAGCACATTCAAGGAAGCTCCAACTATTGCCGATGTGGTGGTTATTACCACATCTCTTCAGGTGAAAGGTGTTGGGATTAACTAAATATTTAAATCTTCATTTCAATATATGAGGATGAGAAATACCAATCAAAATAGATATTGGCAAAAATAAATACTTTTAAAAATAGGTAAAACCAATTTTGCGTAAAAATCCCCAATTTAAGAAAAAATCATAAGGCAAACGATCGGTTCAAATTTACTATATCACAATTTAATACAGAAAAATATTCACATGAGAACAAAGTTCACAATACCAATTTATTATAATTTTTACAAAATTGGTATAAAGTCACAAAAAATAATAACGGAAGAATATTACAAATTAAAAACTTGACAATGTGACCATTGACAATTGCAAGCGAATCTCAACAAAACATTCACCTTTCTTCGATCCACATAATTTTTTTTCTCCTCTTAGAAGTTTTTTTTCTCCAAAATTCAAAATCGAAGAAGAAAAGGGTCTGATGTTGCTTTTATTCCCTTCACACAAGCAAATTTACAAAATTTTAGTTTTTTGTTCAAAACAGGATTATCAATTTATATATTTGCTTAAGAAGGACAACTCAACAAAAGGAGTTCAAGAACAAGGATAGGGGAAAAGGGAAACACAGGTTAAAGAGCTGCTTAGAGAAGCGAGGGGGAAAGCTGGGAAAAGTAGAAAGAAAGAGCCTAGATGCAGACTTGAACCAGTTTTCCCTATTGTCGGTGCACGGCCCAATGTGGGAAGTGAAAGTCACGCAATATCAGAAATGTTTGTATGGTTGTCACGCTTACTTGGTGTCTATTTCTTTGCAGGTTGAACCAACTGCGGTTCCGGCAACCATGTTGCCAACATATCATCTTAATTCGCAAGTTTGCACTGGGTACCATCAAACACTTTTATGGGCTTGTTACACTTTTGAGTTTTTTTCTTTAATATCATATTATGTGTAAGTGTTATGGACCGTGAAAAAATTTGTCATTATGTTCGCAGCAAACATCGAAATTTGGCAAGCAAACATCGAACTAATGAGAATAAACTAGAGCTCATTCTACGAAGCACCGGCGTTGTTGATTCATTGAAGTTCTTTCCACTTCAATGTTTTGTTCTAATTTTGTTCAATGCAAAAATATTGAGGAATGTATAAGGGAGGATTACATGTAGGGGTATAAACGATCCGAGCCGATCTGAGCCGAGCCTAGTAGAGATGTGCTTGAATTTGGCTTGATATAAAACGAGCCGAACCGAACTTTAATATAAATAAGCCGAACTTTGATATAAACGAGCCGAACCGAACTTGTCTAAAATTTATGGTGTTTGAACTTGGCTCGTATTCGGCTCACTGTATTTCGAGCAGGGCTCAAGCCGAGCTCGGGCCGAGCTTAAGTTGAGCTCGATCCGAGTGAATATTTGTGATTGATTTGTACTCGAGTTATATAGGATCAAAATTTTCCTTCCAACACTGTATAAGTTCAATGTGACCTCAATAGTATTTACGAGCCGAATCGAACCGAATATTTTTTCGAGTTTGAATATATCGAGTTCGAGTTTCGAGCCGAGCCGAGCCGGGCCGAACACTCCTTAACTCAAGTTCTGTTCGTTGTTCAACGAGCTTATCCGTTTCGAGCCAAGTATTTTTTCGAGCACAAAATTAACGAGCCGAACCGAACACAAAAAACTCTCAAACTGACATGCCTCATTTACACCCCTAATTACATATCATGGTAATAATGGATAACAACTCCAATGCTGAATACATACGCTCTTTTGCCATTTTGG
Source organism: Piper longum (assembly GCA_032619315.1). NCBI lineage: Eukaryota > Viridiplantae > Streptophyta > Magnoliopsida > Piperales > Piperaceae > Piper > Piper longum. Next base: position 13,442 of record JAVDBV010082584.1, on the reverse strand, counting down.
GCAGGCGTTGAAGATTAATTGAAGCTTTTTCCAGTTCAATGTTTTATTCTTCTAATTTTGTTCAATGCAAAAATATTGAGGAATGCATAAGGGAGGATTACATGCCATGGAATGCTGAATACATACGTTCTTTTGCCATTCCGGGTAGGCATTTACAATGCCTAACGTTGAACAGAAGTAAATTTATAGTTTATCTTTAATACAGTGAATAGATGGCTAACGTAGAGCACAGTGGATAACGTTGAATTGTTTATGACTTTTACCGTGAATACAACATCTATTGTTGAACACAAGTGAACACAAGTGCAAGTGTAATAAATTACTATTGTAATAGTAAGTCCGATAACGAAATATATCATTCAATATTATAAATGATATCAGTAGATACAAGAAGAGGCGAATATGAGTGCCATGCCAAGGATAAAAAGTTTGCATACAACATACAATCACTACAATCAATTTGTATACAATCTGTTCGTATCGACAAAAAAAAAAAATTTCATACATCACAGTTGAATTTTACATATCACCTAATAAAAATGATACCAAAATAATATTTAACAATCAGCAGATCCATATTTCACCTAATAATAGTCATACCAATGGAGGCAAAATTATACAATTAGTTTGTGGAGACAAAAAAATATTCCACACATCTAAGTTGTAGTTTCATATTCCACCTAATAAAAAGTGATACCAAAGTAACGGTGAACAATTAGAAGTCCCATGTTTTACCCAATAATTGTCATACCAAAATATACAAAATGTCAACCACTCAATGAAGATAAAGGGACCCAAATCATTTTCTTCCATACTTCTTGCCCTTTTCTTCATTCTCTTCACAACCCAAATTAGCCTCTTTCGCATTTTTCTAACCTTTGGTCGCAAATCTCATTGCTAGTACAAGAGCATCGAGATGGTTGAAGATGGCATAAGCGTTGGCCCCGTCAGGCTTATCAAATTTGCCGAAGTTTGGCTACCATCGTTATCATCATCAACACCTTATCACAAATAAGCTGCATCCGAAACATGGATTTTGCATCAGTGAGCTTAAATAGTAAATACTACGAACCCATTAATTCAATGCAGACACACCAATATATACGTTCCTGAAGGAGAGGATCGATGCAGCCGACGAGGAGAACAAGGTGGTCACATACAAAGTGATTGACGGTGTACTGGCAGGGTTCTACAAGTACTTCGAGGCCACTCTGGCTGTCACTCCAGAGAGATATGGCGCTGCAGTGAAGTGGAATGTTGAGTATGAGAAGGTTAATGAGGAAGTGCCCGAACCTAAACTCATGCAGGAGTCTGTTTTCGAGGCCTTCAATGGTCTGGTTTCATACCTTGCCAAGGCCTAGACGTTTTCAAAACGCTCAGACGCTTGGCTGGGGAGTTTAATCTTGAATGAGAGGGAGAAACATTTGACTAGTGCTTACTGCTCGAGTTTCTCCTCGACTGTTTGTTAATTTCGTTAGGAAATGGCTCGAAATGCACGGTTTGCCAAATTGAATTGTAATACAGATAATTGATCAAACACGATTGAAGAAATATTATTGGCAGTAGACGATCTATGGTTTACAGCATGGTTGCAAGAATCGGAATTGAAATCGGTTTTCCAGTGAATCGGAATCGGGTAGAATCGGCCAAGAATCGGTTTTTTTGAATCGGCCAAGAATCGGTCGAAATCAGAATCGGAATTGAAATCGGAATCGGTCCAAACCTGAAAAAATATAAAAATTTGACAACTCATAACAGAAAAAGTTGAAATATTAAACATCAATTAAACATCAATTAACTCTAAATTAGCATCAATTGACGTCTGAAATTTAAAAAAAAAATTAATTCAATTAAACACTAATCAGTCAAACTAAACATCAATTAGTATGACATTAAATATTAATTAGCATTAAACATCAAATAAACATCAATTAACCCTAAATTAACATCATTTGACGTCTGAAATTAAAAAAAAATTCATCTAATTAAATATTAATCAGTCCAATTAAACATCAATTAACATGACATTAACCATCAATTAGCATTAAACATCAATTAACTCTAAATTAGCATCAATTGACGTCTGAAATTAAAAAAAAATTATCCAATTAAACATCAATTAGCATGACATTAACCATCAATTAGCATTAAATATCAATTAAACATCAATTAAACATCAATTAACCCTAAATTAGCATTAATTGACGTCTGAAAGAAAAAAAAAATTCATCCAATTAAACATCAATTAACATGACAATAACCATCAATTAACATTAAACATCAATTAACCCTAAATTAGCATCAATTGATGTCTGAAATTTTAAAAAAAATTCATCCAATTAAACATTAATCAGTCCAATTAAACATGAATTACCATGAAATTAAACATCAATTAGCATTAAACATTAATTACCCCTAAATTAGCATCAATTGACGTCTAAATTTAAATAAAAAAATCATCCAATTAAATATCAATTAGCACACCAATCAGCTAAAACAACATCAATTAGCATCCAATTACACATTAATCATCAATTTATAAAAAAAAATCAACTTGAGCCAAGAATACACAAACAGTGATTAACGGCGCAATTCCAGTCCACAGGGTGTCCGCCAACTGCACGTCGGAGCCGAAGTCGAGACGCGTCGGAGGCGGCGGCGAAATCACAGCGGCAACAGAATCACGACAGCGGCGGCAAAATCACGACGTCAAAATCAGGGCGGCGCGAGGTCGGGAGGGAGGTATCCCGATTTAAACTTTTTTAACAAAAATTATCATTTTACTCTTGATAAATTAATTTACTAAATATTAAACCTAAAGTATTTTAATAATTATTCAAAAATAACCGAAATCGTCCGATTCAGCCCGATTCCGATTCCGATTTAAATCAGGCGAAATCGGACTGAATCGACCGATTCCGGCGCCAACCAATTCGGCCCCGAAATCGGATCGGATCGGCGCCATCCGATTTAAATCGGCCGAGTCCGATCCCACTCGGCCGATTTTCACAACATTGGTTTACAGAAGTACACCCGTACACTCCCAGTCCATTAACGAAAACATAAAATTGACGAAAAATAAATATACGACTTATATAACAAAAATATAAAATTGACGAAAAATAAATATACGACTTATATGCAGGAGTCTGGCTGAAGTAGAATGATAGACAATCAAATTTTCCTTCTCTTCCTCCTTAGATTTGGTATAGACTTTAAACTTGGGTCAACTAAAGAAACTTCAGGCGCAACCTTAATTTCACCACTACTGCTCTTCAAACATTCATTGCTTCCAAATTCATGTACCAAGTCTAGAGCTGGAGGGTTTTTGGCATCCAAACTATGTTCAGGTTTGGAACTTAACTTCAACTCTCCAGTTTCTAGTTCTGTGTCCATAGTGGAGTTGGTATCTCTTTCAACATGTTGACAGGCAGGTTCGTCTTCATCAATGCAGAATCCACCACCATTAAGTAGGTAATCCTGGACCACAAGCTTTTCCTCTGATGCATTGTCCTTCTGACCTTGGTGCACGACATCAACTGCCTCGTGACCTGATGAGCAGTATGCTTCCTTACTCTCGCATCCCTCATCAGAATCTGAATCTAACTCCACATACTTAGCTTGACTGCGACGTCGAGTTGACTGATATAAGCCAAAGGGAAAATATCATTATGATTGTTACAAAGAAGAAATCAACAGAGCTTGAAGCAAGTTTACCTGGCGTAACACAGAGCTCTGCTTTGAGTTTTCTAACTCCATGTGTCGTTCATGATCGCTCGAGCTGGAACAAGTTGTGTCAGAAGAGGCCTTTTCTTTTCGCCTTTGTTTAGTCCCCATTCCTCTACCTCTTGGATTTTGACTTCTCCCTCTCTTAGAATTTTGTCTTGACTTTTTTTGGCTAAATGATCTTGACACCATCTCCGTTTGAGAAAAATGACCATCACAAATGTCACTCTGTGTTTGCTTCCAGCCTGATGGAAGCTTATTATTTTGAGAAGGATCATTAGTCCCATTGGATGTCTCTACAGGTCTACCTACTTGCCCTTCGGACGTCTTTTCCTTCACCCTTTTCCTAGATTTTGATTTGGGAGGCATATCATCAACAACCAAATCGGACGAGTCCTTCCCTGTAATTCCTTTGACAGCTTTTTTAATGCGCTGACTTCGAATCTTGGCAAATTTCTCATTGAATGTATAGAAAGCTTCCAAACGCATTTGGGTCTACATGAGACAAAGTAAACACAAAGTGTTCAGAAAAGATAAATTTCAGTAAGGCTTTTCTTAAAACAAATGCATAAGCATATCCAATATGCACAAAGAAGATGCAAATATCACATACAAAGCGATCTAATTCCTGGTAAATGATCAAAATATCCACAAATTCAATCATATTCTCATTATAAAGCACAAAAAGTAGTTAAAAGTAATCACACACATAAGCTCAGGGCATTATCTTCTATACCATTAACTTCTTACTTAACATCAATACACTGTATCAAGGCAAAACCATAGAAACAAAGGTTGCATCACAAGTTATAATGCCAGACTTGCCTGATGACAGCCAACAAACAAAAACAGGAACTATTATTTTCAATGCCAAAACAAAAGGCCTTTTGGTCCCTATTCACAACAAGGAACTAGCAAAAAACAACAGATGAAAAACCACAACACAACAAGCCTTTCCACTTCAAATATCGCAAGAACACAGAACTTGTCAGAAGCACCATGCTTATCTAAATTGTTCGATACAACTTCTCATACAGCTATAAGTGCAGAAGTAATAGACAAAATACATTTTAACCAAATAAGCATTTAAAGAAAAACTCAAGACAATTCAATATGCAATATTGGACGGAAATATGAACTAGTCCACATCTTCCATCACACAACTTTTAATTCATGTGATCTTTATTTAATATTTGTGTGTTGCATGATAAACAAGAAAGGAGGTGTATTTCAACCTTAATGTAAAATGTGACTAACGTGCGTTCATTTTGTTTTGAACAGTAAATAAATAACAAAAAGTTTCAAGTAACATACACAGTCCTGCATAGCTAGTGAATACCATTAAAGTATAAGACAACAGTAACAGAGAATGGATGCAGTGAAGTTGCCATCAAGCCCTTCAATTGCATATGATTCTTGCAATGTACAAACACTTTCGAAATTTGGTGGAACTAGCTAGTGTGGAATCCAGATAGTAAATTATTGCATTCTGACCAATGCACCAAAACCAGCTAAAGCGTTTAAAAAAGTAACCAACCTCATGTGTGTCATATTCCTTTAGGACAGGTATCAGCAACTGATCAGCTTTCTGGTCAGTCCACCCAAACCTTTCCCAGCAGAGCCTGTAGACAGCATTTCAATGTCAAGCTGATTGTAACAGTATATAAGTACCATAGAATAGGAAAGATAGACAAGCAACAGGACACAGAAGGAAACGCAACACCATTGCATATACTGCAAAAATTGAAATAAATACTTTCACTTTAAAAAAAATTCTAAACACGAAAAATGCTACTCTTTCTATAGTTTAAAAGATTAATAATTTGAAGTCCTAATCCCTAGACAATATATATATATATATATATATATATAGACAAGTATGCCTTTAAATACGTTCCAGACTAATAGAAAAATAAAAAAACGCCTTCAATGGACACCAAGTTTTGCAATATCTCGATATATCGCCCAAATGTCTCCAACATATCTATATCTTTGAGTTGCCAGCATAACATCAAAGGGCGATATTTATATTATCTTAATTTTATATATGTTGGCAATATGTCAATGATATCTAACTGAAATAAGACATTCAACATAGGATTTCAACAAGATGATTTTTGATTGAGCAAATTACACAAATTCTTCATAAAATGGACACAATGGTGATGATCTTGAAACATGTGTTGGCACCTCTCTTGTTTTTATATATTACATTTTACATAATTATCTACATTTCTTGTTTAGAGTTCACATTCTATCATTTACATCAGAGTATGATCTATTATTTGAATGATCTATATGCAATTTCATACACGCAATCTATGTTTTTAATGTCAATTCTTCTTTTTATTCTACATTTGTTACTACTAATTTTGTCATGAAGAAAATAGTTAACGTCCTATAAGAAAATTCCGGATATCTCCTGCATATCTCCAACATATCTCCGATATGTCATCACCCTCGTTATCCGACATGATACAGATATCTGACATAGAAAACATTGATGGACACAATACTATATGAAGCTAAAATATCAATCATAGAAGCAACTCGTACAAATCTTACTTGCGAAGAACCAGCAGATCAGGCTTTCCCCATGAAAAACGCTCTGTTGACTCATCTACTTTGGGAGATATATAAGCAGTAACCACAGCTTCACTTGGAAAAGATGGAGGAATGTGCCAATTTTTGCTCACATTTCTCTGGAAACACACAAAAAACAAGTAAATCTACATCATCTGTGTAAAACCATCAAGGCAGATCTCAGCAACATCGATTTTTGGATCATTTGAAGAATTGCTTCCGAATTTAAATCACACAAAGCTCATGAAAAAAAGAAAGGGAAAACCCTCAAAAGAAGATAAATATGAAATTTCCCATGTAAGTCTGCTAAAACGCATTTCATAAGTATTAGCCAACAAAAGGTGTGAAGTTTAACAATACAGCTAGGAATGAAGTATTACATGTTTATCCATGAAAATCCTCTTATCATCTGATATATTGTCCCTTGTCTTTGAATCTGTGAAGCCAGATGACTCAGGTGAAGAAGTTTGAGCATCTTTTGTTGGAACATCAGCTTCTATGTGGTTTCCTTTTGAGCCTTTTTCCCTTGAATGGGTATTCAGTCTCCCCAGAATGGCTGGATCTGGAGATTCAAGCCATTCTCGAAAGTTTTGTAGACCATCATCCTCAGGAAATGCATTTACAACTTCAATTGCATTGACAATACCAATCCCACTGCATAAATGACAGCACATGATAAGAAAAAGGATATACAATTATAGGATTAAGAGAGGCTATAGTTTTTTTCAGTATGGTTTCAAAAATAATATTCATACTGAACAAAAGAACACTGATTTCAAGTTACATAGCCTTCACTTCTTTTGCCAAGTATTTATTTACTACATGATTTAAATGTCACAATTAAATGCATGATTCAGACGGTTTTCCATGCCGAACATACTCAGATAAACAATCAAGCCATTTTGCTCTATTTGGTAAGAGTGAGATAAACTGCTGAATCAGTTATGGTTCATCATTCATGTACCAATAATAACATAAAACTGCATCACTAATAATTGTGCATAGGATAAGATGATTCATTGCCTATATTATTAACGTTTGTACCTTACACCTTCAGTATAATCACTTCCCAACAGCAGAGCCATACGAATCAGCTTTTCCCTAGAAAGACCTAGGTCAGTTTCTATGTCCTGAAAGACAACAGAGAAATAATTTCATTTTGAAACAGCTTAAGAAAGGAAATTTACAATTTTCAAGAGGAATCTCTGCAACGATCTCCATGAAAAAATGAAAAATACATGCAATATAATCACATACAGTAAAGCTACAAGACATGGACGTTTTGGGATCTCTAAGGTCATTTCACAAACTCAGGCTCTTGCAGACATTTTTGTCCATTTAATGACATTGAACAGTCCTTTTTCCTAGCTGCCCATTCATTATCTAACCAGCTAGCATCAGATACCCTTCCATAAGAATTTCATACTTCCATACTCATTTGAAGATAAGAATTTTACTTACAGTTTTACTCTAATTACAATTCTAGTTCCTTCAAACATGTTTGAATAGACCTCCACCAGCTTCCTTCATAATATGCTGATTCATAAAAAAGCTGCTCAACATGAGACAATTCACCAAGACTCACCTTCATTAAATACGTCTAAACATATTTACGATCATAAAAAATGTTCTTAATAAAAAGCTGCTCAACATGAGACATTTCGCCAAGACCCACCTTCATTAAATACGTCTCAACATATTTACGATCATAAAAAATGTTCTTAATAAAAAAGCTGCTCAACATGAGACATTTCGCCAAGACCCACCTTCATTAAATACGTCTCAACATATTTACGATCATAAAAAATGTTCTTAATAAAAAAGCTGCTCAACATGAGACATTTCGCCAAGACCCACCTTCATTAAATACGTCTCAACATATTTACGATCATAAAAAATGTTCTTAATAAAAAAGCTGCTCAACATGAGACATTTCGCCAAGACCCACCTTCATTAAATACGTCTCAACATATTTACGATCATAAAAAATGTTCTTAATAAAAAAGCTGCTCAACATGAGACATTTCGCCAAGACCCACCTTCATTAAATACGTCTCAACATATTTACGATCATAAAAAATGTTCTTAATAAAAAAGCTGCTCAACATGAGACATTTCGCCAAGACCCACCTTCATTAAATACGTCTCAACATATTTACGATCATAAAAAATGTTCTTAATAAAAAAGCTGCTCAACATGAGACATTTCGCCAAGACCCACCTTCATTAAATACGTCTCAACATATTTACGATCATAAAAAATGTTCTTAATAAAAAAGCTGCTCAACATGAGACATTTCGCCAAGACCCACCTTCATTAAATACGTCTCAACATATTTACGATCATCAAAAATGTTCTTAAAGACACTCCGTGCCCCAAACAGGAACACATCAGAGTCATCAGTTACAACACCATCAACCATATTTGTCATCTCCAAAAATGCACACTGAGCTTCTGCTTCCATAGGTGAAATTATATAAGGCAAACCAAACATTTGCAGCAGTTCCTGAGCAAAAGGGGAAAGGAAACTCATCAACTTTCACTGGAAAATTTTCACTAAACGAGCTGTGATTTAGACAACGCTGATACCAAAAAAAACATAAATTCGTTATGAGAAATAAAAAATAAAGATATTACAGGTTTATGGAGAAAACCTGGCATTCTGCAAACATTTCACTGCTCACATATTCTGCATCACGTTCATGCTTTTTTTGCTCATTGCCAAGAAATTCACGTTCTTGCTTCAAATATTGCATCTCATCATCTAATGTAAGAACATCTTCAAATGGCTTTTTCAAGTCCACAAATATGCTCTCACTATCTAAAACCAAATTTGCTGCATTCAGCTCACTATCTCTACTATTTGAAGGTACAGCATCTTGAACATTAAGGCTATTTTTTAAAGCTTCAGATGAAACATTCTGCTGAGGAGTAATATCTTTATCTATGACAGGGTCAGTTGAACAGTCCTCACCACCAGATACATCACATCTAACAGATGGTGTCTCTGTAGCAGCTGAGCTTATTATTTTAGGACTGCCGATGGAGGGTTCTTGAGTATCTATAATCTTACTTGTCACACTGTCCAAGCAAACTTTGCTCCCACTAGGATTCTGCCTGCTCGAATTTCCATCAATATCTACATTTACTTCCCCCAATAATGAAGAACAGTCATCATTCGTTATAACATCCAAATCGACCAAAGGGCATGACTCCATAGTTCGTGAAAAGCCACTATTTTTAGGAACGTCGGGTAAGTCAATCTGCTCTTTTACAAAATCATGAGGCTCTGCTGTTTCTGGAAAATTGATGTCATTTGTTAAGTTGTATTGTGATTTCTTTTCAGCCAGTTCAGTAAGACTTCTCTTAATTGCTTCCTGAATGTCTGCTTCTTCTTCTAAATCAGGTAGTGAAGCTATCCCTTTTGTCTCATTCGGGCAAGGTGATGCATCTCTGATCACATCACATGTTCCATCTTCCCAATCTACATCCTCATCATCCCCACTTGGCAATGCTACAGATGAGTTATAACAATTTTCAGTAGATGTAACCGATCCCTCGGCAACTAGCTTTGCAAATATATCATCTCCATCGGTAGCTGCTGGTACAGAACCATCATCTATAAAAGAGATCTGTATCGTATTTTCACTTCCCAACATAGAATTCGTGGGAAGGCTACCATCTTTGCTCCCAGAGATTGGTGTTGTTTCTATCTCACCGGTCATATCATTATCCTGTTCACTTTCTTCAACTTGAACAAAGTGGCTGTTGTCCGAAAGATTTCCAAGTATCTCCATCTTATCAGCATCTACATCAGCTTTTCCCTTCCCCTGTTCAGACTCTTTCATCAAATCCAAATTTCTCTGTATATCACGAGTCATCCGAATTCCGAGTCCCCTAACCCTACTCATTCTAAAACGCCCAAACTCATCAACATATGCTCCGATATCTTGACTGTTTTCTGTTGTTTGCTCTTCCAAAGAAGTAGAAGCTAGTGAACATGACCCAACAGTTGACAAGAGCGTAGGGATGATATCTGATGATATGCACTTTTTTCCCTGTGACAAATCATTCCTATGTGTTTCCATTCTTGAAGAAGACAGCTCTCTGCTTAGATAAATATATTAAGCAAACATCAAAACAAGATACATAAGATAAAGAAGATAAACTAAAAAGAGGTGAGAGACAATGTTGGAAGTCACAATTAAACACAATCAAAATAGTAACTCTAGCTAAATTTAAGCAGTGTTCCTCCCCATCACCTAATCACATTAAAAAAAGCAGCACAAAGCATCTATGTTCTTGCATGAAAGATTATAGTCAAAGTAGTAAAACATGGAAGCTCTTCAAATGAAAATAATGGAACAGTAATGGACACCCAAAATTTAACAACTTGCCATCATTTAAACACATAATTTAGTAGCTACCCTATAATTTCACCATGAGAAAATAGCTTAGAAATTTTGTTTACTCCCTACAAACAAAATACTTCAAGATAGAAATGATAAAGAGTTTGTTTTTAACTGTTTATCGCCGGAAAATGATGACGAAAATATAAACTCTCTATTAGCTTCGGAAGCAATTCTTGAAGTTTGAACACCACCAACACCCCTTGCGGCTGCAGCCTTATGAACTTCATCAATCTCTCGACGAAAAGCAACAGTTTTCAGATAAGATTGTATTTGAAGCTCGGAAAATTTTGAAGGAGCCTGTCATCAATGAAAAGATAGTAGTTAGACCACATTCCCTGAAAATTACGATGCCGCAATCATAAATTTTATTTATCACAAGAGTGATAAATCCATTGCCTTTTTTATGATAACCTTGAGCATAATAGGAAAACCAAAAATCCAAACCTTTTTGACTTGTTGATACTTCTGTCTGTTTTCTGCCATAAGCTTTTCCCTCATCTACATAAGATTGCCACTGCAGTCACATTGTGTTGACTCCTTATACTCAAATGGAAGATCCTTTAAATTTCTTAGAAATGAGTATAAAAAAATACCTGAACAAGAAGATCCAGTTGCATAGATGGAGGAAGAGCAGCCAACACAGTCGGATCCAAGCCTCCCTTCATCTCCGGCTGCATGCAAACAAAAAAAAAACATTTATAAAACAAAGAAATCTTTAAAGTAATGAATAGTCCCCAGAATTCGTATTGGTTTAAAGCGCATCCCAGTAATCACTCACAAGAATCATTTCCTCATCCTCATCCTCATTACTTTCCTCCTCAATATGGTCTCCATAAGTTGTTGTTGAAGGACCAGCCAATGAAAAATCATCCTCAGCTGCAAGAGAAGCTGCCAGCCTAAAGGCTCATATGAGCATGTTACATAAATTCTAATCCAAAACACACATATAAACAAAGTCCCGAGGCATAGCAGAAGAGGTAACTTACAATTCATCAAGGTCTTCAGAATGCATATCAGGAAACCCAGACCTGATTCTAGCTGAAGACGAATCATCATCAGTCATCACCTGCTTCCCCTTGGCATCGAGATTCTCTTTGAAACCCGGAACATGAACCTGAGAAGATACTGCATCAGCAGTTCTCACAGAACTGTCTTCTACAGAAGGTGTAATTTTATCTGGAACAATTTCTTTTATCATTGTATCAGCATTCTCCCGCTGTTTTCTTACTTCTATTGCCAATTCTTCAACCCTCTGTAACTTAAGCTGGATATTCGGAAAAAAACAAAAAAAAAAGTTAAGGAAAAAATTCAACAAATGAATTTAACTTCAACGAAATTTTACCAAAGAAAATAATTACAACAAATCATACTAAATATTGCGAATTTTTAGAAGCCAAACTACCTTCTTAAGGAAAAAAGAAAAACACAGTTCTCCATTACACATACGTACTTCATATCAAAATAGAAAAACCTAACACCATAACCACATAACTTCAGCATAACCATCCAGCCACACGCTCACAACACACAAAAAAAAAAAAAAAAGAAACAGAAAACCACAACAACAGTAAATTCAATAAGAAGTCATCACAATATTACCACGAGCAACAAAGACAAAAAGAAGGACGCTCCCAACACAGACAAAGAAACAATTAACCACAACCACAGTGAATTCAATAAGAAGTCATCACAATATTACCGCAATCAACAAAGACAAAAAGATGGATTCCAGTAACCACGAGACATGAACGATGTTTGAACTAGTTACACTTTTTTTTTTTTTTGGTGTATAACAAAGGAAACTCAAATTCACATATTTATTCAGAAGGAACATCCTACGACAACCTAATGCCATGATGCCGCACAACATTGGTCGCCCAAAAATTTTAGTGGCTATTCCACCAGCTAAACTTATCAACAGTGCACACCAGTAGAAAACAAATACGAAAGAAAAACAAGCGTTTCCATGGCATCCTAAGTTGACACATAAGCATTCACATATCACAATCCAAAATAACCGAAAAAAAAAAGAAGAAGAAGAAGAGAGAACGCACATGATTGAGCAGCAGCTTCTCCGCCGTCTTCCGGATCTTCGCCTTGGCATTCTCCCGGTGCCGCCGCCGGGCGATGACCGTCCGGCGCTTGAGCGCAGGCGTCCCTCCGTCAAACACGAACACCGGCTTCGTTCGGAGGAACAAGAGCTTGCATATCCGCCGGAAGAACCCGAGAAGGTGAGCGTTCCGCACCATCTCCCCCTTCTCGTCCCGCATCGCCTTCATGAACTGGATCATCCATATGCTCGCGTCTGCACCAAATTCACCGCCAAAAAATTTCAGAAAAAAAAAAGGAATCAGAACAAAACCTAACGAATTGGTTGGATTGGGGGAGAGGGAAGACCGATGGCTAGCTTCTTGCCGGCGAGGGTGTCGACGGAGACCCGGCGGCCGACGGGGGCGAGGAGGTCCCAGAGGCCGTGGACGCCCATCGCCGGAGCCGCCGCAACGCCTTCTCCGACTTGCGCGCCGGAAAATGCGGCGTCGGCGAACCGGCAATTCCTTACTGGTTGGGAGATGGGCTGGGCCGTTGTTAGAGACAAGTAAGCCCAGGAGTAGTGAGGCCCATGGGTCAAAATGCTAACCTCCTATAACCCCTAACGACTGTATGTTTTGATTACTGTTTACTTGGAATGAAAAAGATGATATATATATATATATATATAT
>JAVDBV010082580.1:0-21560 GCA_032619315.1 Piper longum | reverse complement strand
GGCGCTGGAACGTGGAGACAGCGGTGTTGATCTGGAAGACGCCGGCGGCCACCGCCTGCGCCGCATCCCCGCCCGTCCCGTTCGCCCATTCCCGCCACGCCGGAGTCTGCCTCCCCGACTCCAGATCCTGGAAGCTCATCCTCACCTCCCCTCCCCCTCCAAAAACAACACCACCACCAAAACCACAAATCGATCCCCCAAAACAAACAATCTGGGGAAAAGAATCCAACTTTCCGATGAAACGGTGAGATCGGGAGGGGTTCCGGCGGGGGGGATATTTGGAACTTGGAGGGGTTTTTTGTAATATTATTTGGTGGAGGGTGTCGGTGGTGGGGGAATGTTTGGGGCTTGGAGTTTGCTTCGGAGAACGGAGGGAAGGTTCGGAGGTGGGGCCTTTGTGACGGCGTGGCGTCCACGGTCAATGACTGTTGGCCTCTTGGCGACGGTTGATGTGGAGACGGAGATGGACGGTGTTGCACCCAAAAAAGATAAATAGAAGAAAATTTACATTATTTTTTTAATTTAAAAATAAAAATAAAATATTTTTAAAATATAAAAAACACATTTTTTGCTACCAATAATGATGGATAAAAGATAAAAAATAATGATATGGAGCAAAAATATATTTTTGGAGATATTATTTGTTGGTTGGTTTTTGTTATAACTAGATTCTAGAACCTTCCTATATCATATTATTATAATATTATTTTTAAATCCTTATGTTTTTATTTTTATATTGTAATATTAGATTAGATGCACTTCAAAGTAAAAAAGTTCAAGCTATGTAGGGCGTTGGGAAACTTGTATTTATGATTGAGTTTCAAAACAATTATTGTTATGGTCAATTTATAAAAATGTTTTAAGCTTTTTACCAAAATAAAAAAATGATTTTTAATATAACTAGGTAGTAGAGAATTAAAGTTAATTAATAAACAAGAAAATTTTTATTATAATGATAAAATTACAGTTAGTTGATTTTATATTAGAATAAAAAATTAAAATAATTTAATTTAAAACTATAAAGGGTGATTGGTATTCGGCCAAGGTGGGGTAATGAGTGGGAGGCAATCAAATCTAACTTCCCTAGCCTTGGACGGCTGGACATAGGGTAGCTGTTCGTCGGCCACATTTATTATCTTTAAAAAAATTAACAAATTTAATTTTATGAGTTTTTTAAATAATTTTTTTTATTTTTTTCATACAACTTGATTTTCCTACTATTGATAATATCAAAAAATATATCTTACCCCCCCCCCCCTCCCTCTTTTTTTTTTTTTGGTAAAAACCTCAAATTTTTTTGTAAAATAGGAGTAATAATAATTCTTTTTATAGATCATTTTTTGTAAAATTCCTAAATCTTGCATGTGTTATAACGCGACAAAAAATTTCATTATTTGCATTTCATGCATAAAAATTCTAAATAGTTATAATAATCTACTATTTTTCTTATCGGTAAGATAAGATCTAAATGACAATAAAATTTTGGTCACATATTTCGCCTTAACCAATCCAGCCTCTAGAGATATGTTGATCAAGTGGGCAGTACTAATTACATGTCTCTGAATGAGCACATAACATTTACTACTACTTTACAACTTGACATTTGATTATTAGCTAATTATATTTAATAGTTGTCATTAAACAAATTTCAATGAAAAATAATTAATTGTAAGTTCTTATAGTCAATATTAACTGGAAGACCTAATGAATAATTAATGAGTGGTATTTTTACGATAATTATTTAGGTTAGCAGATTATAACTCAATTTTAAAACATTAAGTAAGTCTTGACACGAGGCGTGCTATATGAACTCAATATTTTTTTTCATTTCGAATAAATTATTTTTTTTCTAACATTAAATTTGTCATTTGATCCAATAGAACTGGTCGCTTAGACAAGAGAGAAAAATTGTATCACTTTAAGACTTCAAAATTTGATGTGTAAATTGGGCAAGTATTATTTATTTTTTTAAAACTACCAAATTAATAAGGAATATATTTTCGTAATTTATAATAATTAAATAATTATAATAAAAAAAGTATTTAATTTTCTTGAATTCGGCATTAAAAAAATTGAAAAGAAACGGTCAAGATTTGACAAGAGCCGTAGATTCGGTGGTGCCCACGGTTCCAAACTTACCCCCACGGTTGGACATGAATACGCCACGCCTGTCGAAACAGTATCTAGTCTTCTTAGATAACGCGATAACGAAAGAAGTAGAAAGAAGTAAGAGCTTCGAAGGAGGTCGTCCATGGCTTCCATCCCTTGCACTATCCACCTCTACCCAATCCCTTCTCGCTCTTCCGCTTCGACTTCCAAAGTGGGTTCTTCTTCTTCTTCGCTCTCGAGCCTCCGGTCCTCGTTCCTGGGCTTAACGCGGAGTCTGCGCAAGGTTGGTCGGATCAGGGTGGTGCCGGCCGCATCGGCGCTCCGGGTGTCGTCCTGGTTTCGGTTCGGGAGGGACGGGGTCGACGCCGAGGGCGCTGGGATCTATGGCAGCCAGTCCCGGGATGATTTCGACCGTGACGATGTTGAACAGGTTGCTAGATCTTTGCATTGCTTCTTTCTCTCTCGTTTCTTTTTGCTAGCTACAGACCACATTTTAATGTGTTTATGTTTTTATGTGCTTGTGATTGGTGTTGATTAATTACATGTTTGATTTTTTTGATCGAACGAATTCTGTCTGTGCTTAGTTTTCAGGGTAATAATGTCGTGACTGTAATAATGTGTTGAATTACTTGGAAAAAAATATGTATAATGCGTTAAGTTGGCGGGAAAGACTAACAGAATATGGCTTCTTGCACTGTGGTGCGTTATTATTGTTACCTAGATAGGATAGGGATCATGTTTCCTCAAGAGTTGCCAAGATCAAAATAAGTAGTAGAGTTGATCTTAGATTTTTTTTGAAAGAAAATTTTTTTACTTGCTGGAGCAAAAATAAAAATGATATGAGATAACAATTGCTTAATGTTTGTGATTTGATGTGATACAATGCTGTCGACTTATGCAGTTGACTCAATCTGCTGAGGTATTGTTGGTGGCCTGGCATCTGATCCCAAAGATTGAATACTTAATCTAATTATCTTCTTTGAGCAGAATTCTTTTTGAATTGGGAATATTATCTATTGTGTTTATTCTTGTTAGTGTTTTTTTTTTTTTAAATGAAGTCAAAGCAGTAAATTTTTCTCAAATCAGAAATCTAATATCTTATAGTAGGATTCACATTTACTTAAGAATTGCTATAAATCAAACACGCAGAGTCTAAACTTAGTTGATTTACACATCTGAAAATTCTTGACAATATACTTATAATAGAAAAAAAAGGTCCGATTAAAACAACTAGAAAGTGCTTTAGATTCCAGTTAAAAGCTTCCCAATTTCTTGTCTTTTTATATTTTTTTGTTTGTAGACATATTCTATGCCCACAACCGTTAGGATTTTTTTCTCCAGTAAAGTTGGTTGTGATTGTGGATTTCGTGTGTTTAAGAGAATGTACAAAATTTGGCTTTTGTAATAGAATTTGAAAACAAAAGTGTTGTTGGTTGGATCTATGCAGTATTTCAACTACATGGGCATGCTTGCGGTGGAGGGATCTTATGATAAGATGGAAGCCTTGTTGAGCCAGAACATTCATCCAGTTGATATATTGTTGCTGTTGGCTTCTTCTGAAGGGGACAAGCCTAAGATCGAGGAGTTACTGAGAGCTGGTGCAAAATATGATGTCAAAGATGCGGAAGGCAGAACTGCTCTTGATAGAGCAGCAAGCCAAGAGATCAAAGACTTCATCCTTGGGTTTTCTGTTCAGAGAACATGAGATTTTTCTTCTCTTTTTGTTTTTTTTCTTTGTTTTTGTTTTTCCTCATGTAAGTTATACTTTTGCTATGTGTGACCAAGTTTCAAAAGCAGCCTTACATGATATATTCTGCAGTCTCTGATTTTTTGATGATTCTTATGTTTTATCGTCCAATATAGGATGGTGCAGAGCTCCAAAAGAAATCATTTTTTTAATATATTGGTAAGTTAAAGGAGTAGAAGATTGATGCAATCAAATAGTTTCTGAATAATCATTAAGCTAGTAAGGGAACAGTGTTGTTCTTGCATCTTTGCATGCTCTTTGCACAGTATACAACAGGAGGAAGTAAAAGGGTGTTTCATATCATTCTCAAATTAACACTAGCTCATATCTCAAAAGAAGAATGACCCACCAAATGGATCACTTGAAATAGAGCTCCAAAAGCTTTTTCAGAGTGTCAAATATGCTAGTAAATGGGTTAAATGCAATGGGGGCTTTCAACTCTAGGTCTGGAAATTGATTAGTTAAGGCTTCTTTCATTCCAGACATGGACATCATAGCAGCAAGCTGACTGGAGGTCATCACCTCACAGTCCTGTGGTGTGTCTTTGATCTTACTTGGATCGTAGCCAAATTTGACCAAGTAAGATTTGTATTTTTCTATGAATTCACGCCCAGGATTAGGAGTTCTTGAGTAAATCTGAAATAATGAAAGCAGCCTTCAGTAAACAATCTCATCTGGGCAAACATGTTAATTGCATCCCTTGAAACCCGAAACACGGATATTACCTGGACGAAACTTGTGTCTTTTGCTCCAGAAACAATAGCAAAATTATCATAATCTGTAGCAATCACATCATATGGTTCCTTGGGAATGAATGGCAGGGTGGGAAAACGGAGATAACACTTCCCCTTAATCATCACTCGTTTCTCCAAATCAGTTTCTTTTTTCTCTGTATCCTCCTCAGAGAGACATTGCACCCTTCCTCTGATGCCAGTAATGTAGCCCTTTGGTCCACCATGTACGCAGAATGTATCAACCTGGATAGCTGGAGTTTCTGGGTCAAATGTATATACCCCCTGCAAAATACAACAAAATCTGAAAGTTCTTCACACATTTATGTCCTGAAAAAGAAGGTTCTCAACTGTTATTATCTTCCAATATAATGCTTCCCCTTGCAAAATTGCCCACATATCTCTGATAACTCAGCTAACATGATGTCTGTCATGATATTGAAATTCGATATTGCAAACCTTATTACTTACTATACATCTAAACTACAACAATTTATAGCCATAAAATTTACTTGTGTGCAATGACAGTCTTCTTGCCCTTGACCGGCAAACCCACGCTTAAGCGAAGCCACTTCAAACCATCTTCCAGCATACCTGACCGGATCAAAATCCTTTGCAGTCATGCCTCTCATCATCATCACTTGCCTATCACCTTTTTCATTTAACAACTTATCCAATTCAAGAGTCGGTTCACCGGTATCTGGTATTGTCGCAAGTCGGCATATGTGGTTGCTGGATGTCTCAACTGCAACAACCTGAGAAAAATGAAAAAGCTGGATTAAACTGGTTTACTTTTCTTTTTATGCTCTTAAAAGTCGAAGCGTATTTCTTTCCAAATGTCTATAACAGCTCGATATCTGTTACACTGTAGGCTGTTTTTTACCCTTCACAATGTCCCTGATCTATGATGGGTAGGCAAACAACATTCAGGGTAATTTGTATTTCATTTATGGGACTCATGCCCATATTTGACATGAAAGGATTGAAAGTACCGGATTTGGATCAGAGAGTAGCACAAGTGAAGCAGCAAACCCAGCAAGAAAATGCCCAACCATAGAATCTCTTGGCGGAGGCTCCTTCAATGAGCATTTTAGCACGGTTGTGCCCTTCACATGATTTGGCCTTCCTTGTTGGAAAAAAGAAAGAATATCAGTAACAAAAGCAAGAAACCATGTTTCTAAAGCAATGATTGCACAATGATTATCTTGTTCTACAAACATGGCTATTACAAACAATGAATTTCGATCGACTTTTATTAAACTAAATGATTGGGTACCAGGCCCTGGAATCCATCTAGTGCTCAGTAGCTAAGAAGGGGGACTATCTCTATAGAATAGTTGATAAAGTGACACAGAAATTGATTGTGTTTTTGAAAAAAAGAACACAAGAATAATGGAATGTGGCAGTTGAGATACCAAGGGATCAACTTCCTTCAAATAAGTTTTAGTTGATCAATTTACTAGGGCACTGAGCCAGGGGCCCTAACAAACTCAATAAAAAAAATCAGTAATTTCCATAGAAAAGTCCAAATTTCTTCTTTTCATTTCCTTTAACTCAAAGTCATTGTAAATTCAGAGTAATCTAGGGAAAAAACCATTTCTTATTCCATCTAAATAAGCTAATTCTAAAAAAAAAACAAAACAAAAAAAAGCCGCTTACACCACTCATAAAATCTTCATGCTTCATACATAAATTATACCCAAGACAGTCTTTCTTAAAAAAAAATACCCATCTTAAAAAAAACCACTTCAATCATCAAAAGTAACCAAACAAGCCAACTAAAAACGGGTAAGCAAAAGCAGAGGAATTTTCCATTATCAACCAATTTACTTCCAACCTTTACAATATTAACAAAGGTACACTGTGTGTATAAGAAATTGAGGAAAGACAAGGAGATGGGTCCTGGAGGTTGATACCGGTTGGGAAGTAGAAGAGGGGAAGGGTTAGACAATGCCGAGTGAAGCACCACCATCTCTACTCCTTGACCAATTCCCAGGCAACAATCGCCACTTCTTCCCGAGCTTTCTAGGTGTGATGTCGTTAACAACAGCAGTTGCCGGGAAAAATATGGATGTTTGTTATTGGTCGGCCGTTTCCCTCACTAGATTTCATTGGTCGCTGACGTGTCACTTCGTGGATAGACTTTGTTTTGTTGTAACAAGAAAAATACTCATTAGTCATAAATTATACAAAAAATGGAAATTTTGTTTAGGAGAATGAACAATTTTAAGTGCAATTGGATTAATCAAAGCTCTATTTAACTAGTTAAAGACTCCTGTGATGCACATGATACATTTAAAATTTATTATTTATATATATTAAGAATATGCAAATTAATTTAAAAATAATACTATATTATTTTCAAATAAAAATAATTAATATTTATTTTTAAATTGAATATAATTGTCTATAAATATTAAATGTAATTTTAGTTTTAATAAGTAAAAAATTTAATAATTAAATATATTTTTAAAAAAAATTAATTATGAAAGAATCATATTCTAAATTTTTAATAATAAATAGTAATATATAAATAACTAAATATAAAAAATCTTTAAAATTTTAAATTAAATATATTATTAAGTAACAAACCTTAATTTGATAGTATAATTATAAATACAATAAAATTTATCAATATTTTTAAAATTTCTAATTTATGTAGAATTTTAGTTCTACGTTCTCCTAATAATAAATTAAGTAAGCATTAAGTGACCCATAAATTATGGTGGGTTAGAATCAACCACAACACAAAATTATAAATATATTAAAATTTTAATATTTTAAAATCCCTAATTTAGGCAAAATTTTAGTCCTATACTTTCTTAATAAGTAGTAATAATGATAATAATAATAATTATAATTTAAAATTAAATAATTATTAGAGGATATATAAAATTATTATGAGGCCAAAATCAACCACAACTAAAAAATAATGAAACTAGATGTGGGCGAAAAAATGTCCATGGCTTTAATGTAAAGGATTGATTAATAAGAGCACCTTAGGGATTGAATTTTGTTTTTTTTATTTCTTTAGAAAGATATCATCAAAATAAGTCTTGCATTTAATAACTATATGAATAATATCTAATTTATTAAACATGACATGCTTATAAATTTTCAACTTTTGCTAATCACTTTATAAAATAAGTTGGACCCCTTAGTTTAGTGTTGGTTCTTTTCATTACACATTTTCAAGATTAATATTGAGAAGGTGATAATTTAGGAGTGTCAGTGAGAGTAGGGATTGAATTCATGTTGTTAATGATATTTTACTATAAATCAGATTGAATGTATTAGTGAGTTTAACCCCAATTTTGTGTGAATCTAATTTACAAGCAAATTGTATGCCCATTTCCCCTTCTTCAACTAGTCTTTGAAAATTTCAATTTTGGTAAAATGACTGAGTTGGGCTATAAATTAGGCCCATGTATTTTTTGTTTATGCCCAGCCCAGTCCACCTGATAAATCAGCACATAAACTTGATGTTTTGAAGACTTAGTTGAGTATTCAACTGAATTAAGCTTGTTTTAAAGATTGAACAAGTTTGAATTGAGCTTAAGAGTGTTTGATTTGACTTGCCTTGTTGATATACATAATTTTATTTTAAAACATTTGCAACTAATTCTTTTAGAATGATGGGAAATAAAATTGATAAACTATTTAGAGTTGAAAATCAAATGAGGTTTTTGGATGATCAAGTAATATTTAGTAGAGGAGTATGTTGATCATTGTGCATTGACTTAAAGAAAGTAATGATTTGATTAAATAGAATTTTAGTATATTTTTTTTAGATGTAAACTTAATTTAAATCACTTGCATATTTGTTGAGGTCCAATGAACCAAAATACAAAAAGAGCCAAGTATGAGACAAACAATTTTCAATGGTCATAACTTGTTTTTTTGTGCAAGTGATCTAAGATCAAACAATGGATATTTTAACTCATTTAAGATTGAACAATGGATATTTTAACTCATTTAGGATATTTTCAAACAATCTAAGATCTAAGATCAAATTGTTTGTTAATCTACTTAATTTAGTTAATCTGACTTCGATTTAACCTTGGCATCTCAAGATGGTGATGCAAACATACAGTGCATAGATGAGATGCGTAGGTTCTAACATTGTTTTAAATGAATACTATGATATGCAATCATATTCAAACACAAAACAAACACGTGAAAAATTTTAAAAATAATTATTTTTAAAATAAAACAAATAGAGTCTCTCCTAAAAGTGTAATAGGGACCATCCTGTTAATAACAAACATTCTATATGGATAACAATAGAAATAGCAAACATAGAAAAAATATGATGTTCTTCTCACAACATTTCCATTGTCATCATTTTCCTTCTTTTGAGCTCTAGATTCCATTGCTCAGCCTATTTAGTTCTAATCATAATTATAATCACACGTGAAACATTTTAGGGTTTTCTCACAGTAATCTTGCAAAACATTCTAGTATTTAATTCACAACAGTGCATCACACCATAATTTTCATTTTATTCGACAGGTACATATGTGCATAGTACATCATTCTTCCTCCCCAGTCCCTACAGGGCTCAATCATTTAAATTCTCGCATACATATGTAATAAAAAAATGTCTGTAATGAATGTTACTCATCCAGAAATAACTAATAATCAAATTGACATAATAGAGCTAACTTCCCGTTAAATGAAATCATTTATACAATTCTTTATAGAATCTCTCATAAGGGCGTTAATTAGGAATCATTAACCTTAGCTTGACAATGTTCCATTTTGACTTGTCGGATGCTTTAGCAAATTTTAAAACTATCCCCTACATGGGAAAATTAATTATCCTTTAGCCCTATGTATCCTATGTATCACTCCTAAACTTCTGCACAGAGATCGAGTACTCTTATGTAGATGCTTTTAGTACCATTTGAATCCACAAGTTTAGACTTGCAATGCAGTGTAGCACTTGTAATCCTCCACACTTCTCTGTGTTTAAGGAACTCAAAGGTGGAGTTATCAAGATCTATTGGGAATGGAGCGACCCACTCACCAATCCAGAGCACGTGCTCCCTCGTGGTTCCCGTGAGTCAACTTTCCCTTGTCTCAAATCACACTGAAAAATACTGATAAAACTATATGTGCATAAATCTTGTTTTCAAAATCAAACTCGAAAGATCTCATCCTCGAGGATTATTAATCAAAATTTGTGCAATTAAATGGCCTGTGTGGAGTGGGATACAATAAATCCACCAACACGTATGCTTACTTATTAAAACAAATCACGATAGAGTAAATGAATCAAACTAGAAGCGAATCTTAAATGAACTTGATAGAAGCTCAAACCGTGTCCATGCGCCTAGGCGATGAGTTCATACTTCGTACCTATATATCAAAACTAAAAAATAACACTCGCTATAATGCATTCATACATCCTAACTAACATACTCAATCATATCACTCACATTAATCCACATCAAGATATTCTAGGTTATGTTGCATTTGATAAATAATTTATACTTAATTTACTAAATTAGTTCCTTAACATTTATTTTAATACAATTTAAATCACATAAATTCATTTTTATCTACAAAAAATGTTTTATCACATCACAAATCAAATCAAAGATTTATTCTATTTAATTGATTATATTTTGTCTTTAACACTATTTTTATGTTAAACTGTGATTCTTCAATATACTAAAAAGGAAATAAATCAAAAGTACACATGAAACATTGTGTTCGAGTATGAATAGGATTATTTCAAACTTGAGGTTAAACTAGTCAAATTTGATCCATAAAAATTCGGTTAAAATTCCTTTAATAAGTACTTTTTATCGAGATTCAATCCATAAATATTAAATTAGTATCTATATGCATAGTTGACAGAATCGGCCGAGTCGGATCGGCGGCGGTGACGGGTGGCATTCTCGTAATTAAAAACTGACTCGAGTCCGAATCGAATATAAAATAATAATTAATTTAAAATAATTTTTAAAAAATCCAAAAAATATTAAAAATATAATAAACTATAATACACATAATAATATCAAAATAACATCAATATATAATTTTATTATATTTATGTTATAAATTGTCAATATATACCGATTCTGATTCCGATTCCGATTCCTGTAACCATGTATATATGATTACAAATGATAAAATTTTCGATCGCCATATGTTATTTTTGACATTAACTCTCCTCTTTTATTCAGGCCTAGATACGGGCGACTGGCAATGAAGAAGCAGGCGGGCAATTCTTAGTTTTCATTCCTCCTCCCTTTGCTAAAGAATGTAGGCTTGGAAAAGAAAAAGAACATGGAAAAAAAGGATAAGTTCCCACATAAATAATGCACAAAAATGCCTGAGTTTCCATGGATGAAATCAACGCCAACAGCATAAAAAAGCTCGGTGGGAGAGGAGGCCCTCCGCCTCTGTGTCCCAACCCTTTTCATCTGTGCAGAACAGTCCATGCATAAGCACCTGATCATGCAGTGGGTTTGTATCTCTTCCCACTTCGTTGAATTACCCAATGCTTCCTGCTTTGGATTATTCATAACTGCGTCGCATATCAGACAAACTAGTGCAGATACTACAGGACTGCACGAAGAATATCACTGCTTGACATATTGTAATATGGTCATCATAATTGTCTGTTTTATCTATATTTTGCCATTCGTATGTGCTGTTTAGCTTCTGAAATTTTTAAGTATTTTTATGTGTTTTTATTAATTTTTATTAGTTATAGTGATTTTAATTTTAATTTATAATTTTTTAGTTTCGTTAGTTATATTAGAGCATTAATTTAATTTTAAACCATCTTTACTATTTACAGGAAATAAAGAAAAATTAATTTAATAGGGAAAAGCCCTTAATGCATCAATTGTAAAGAAAATGCCCTTGATTGGTTAAATTTTGAAATAGTGAGGAGCTGGAAGTAGAAGGAGTCTGAATTGGTCAAATTTGGAAGTTTAGGAATTTTTTAGAGAAAAAAGTACAAAAAAGGTCGGCTTGCTGTTGGAAACCCGGCGTGAATCTCGCGGATATTCAGTGCGTATTAAAAGTTGAAAAATTCGTGCACAAAAATAGAAGAGCATTTGTTTATTCTTTTTTTAGGCTCTTTTAAAAGTTTTTGGGTTTATTAATGAAAAATTAAAAGGAGAAGATTGATAATTTTAAGAAAGAACGATTCAAAAAGAGTTGATTTTTCTTATCTTTTTTTGAGTTTTTATTGATTATATTATTTTGAATTATTTAAGTATTCGTGGGTTTATGATTTTATTTTTTTATTTTATGAAGTAGATTTTATTATGCTAAAGAGGAGATAAACTTTAGACCAATGACTTAATAATTATATTTACTGAAGTTTAATTATTATTTTTTTCACGAGAATTGTATTTTGTTATGTTTAATAATTTTATTTATTTGGTTAATTGTTAATTCATAGTGAGGTTTACGAGAGAGAAACTATGCTTTAAATAATTAATTAAATAATAAATTGATTATACTCTATTTGTAAGAGATCTACAAGATATATTCATAACATGAATACAAGTACCCAAGTTAGGATTTGTAGGAAGTTTATGAGATCCATATAAATAGTGTACACAAATAAAAGTAACGAACATTGAAAAAATTTAATATAGTTAATTAATACACCAAAAAGGATAATTATATAATAAAATTTCTTATAAAGTATAGTAATTAATTCCATAATTAAAATTATTTTGTCAATAAGTTAGTTCAAGGGATTTAATTATTTAGCATCGTATTCACATCTTGAGATACTAAATTCTTAAACTAGGCCTTGTTTTATTTTTATTTTGTTTTTATTATAATTTAATTTTAAATTATAATTTAGTTAGATAAAAATCATAAAAAATCATTTTCACTTGCTCTAAATATTTTTGTTTGATAATTCTAATTAATTAAATAATTATTCTTCTCTAGATAATATTTTATTTATTATTACTTGATCACGACCAACACACTCACCTTGAGACAAAATCCAGGTCATAAACATAAACTAGTTACCCAAAGTCTATTTTGTTGTGAGTTTCTTGGTTTGTAGTGTACATGGCTGTTGGAAGGATTCACCATGGAAGCAACTTGACATTTTTTATAAGGGATTTCAGAAATCTGAGAGAGGACAGAGCAAGTGGATCTGAGGGAATGGTACCAATGCCACATGCCAGGTGACTAAACAGTGAGAACATCAATTGACCTGTTTACTGTTTTGATCAGTCTGTGTACTACCACCATTTTCTTTTATGTATGTACAGAGAAAATTTTAACGGGGAAGCTTCTTCTGCGAAGGGGGAGCTGGGCGGGTTGGGCGGTTGTGAATTTAATCACAAGTGGCTTGGAAGGGAAGATGAGAAGGCAATTGCTCATTGATGGTTCACGTTATCCTTTGTCAATGTAGTCGTTGAGTTGGAATTTTATTCTAATTTTAAGTGGTCTTTGTCGTATATATAGTTTATATATTATAATTTAAATATATTAATTAGTATTATAATTATAAATAACTAATATAGGGTAGTTATTTCGGTAACTTTTTAGGGGAGAAGTTAAGTACGGTTTTTTTCTTTAGTGTCCCTAATCTAGGTTTTTTTTTCTACCTCTACTTGCCATCACCTCGAAAGTGTAACAGATTAGAAGATATTAAAAGACCAATTAAAAAAATTTGTTATAAAAGAAAGTATGATTTGTTTATTATAAATATACTTATGTTTGATTTACATTTAGTATTAGAGCATTCGTTAGTGGAATTTTTATTCTATAAAAAATTTTTTCCTATGAAATTTGTTTCTCCGTTTCATACCATTATCATAATGATTTTATAATGAAAGCTTCTCCTCGTTCAATTGGTATGATGAAACCATTAATAATTGCGTACGAACTGAAAGAAGAAGGGGTGAAATACTTTTAAATCCCAATAAAAGATCATATTGCAGAAAACTTCTAATAAAGGGTTGAATTAATTTTAATAATTTAAAATAATGATATTAACTGAATTGTTTAGTCATTCTGGATTTTATTCTTATCTCATGGGTCAAAAAATATGTAGTGGTTACTTATTTAAGGCTTAATTTTAAGTTATATTTTAAAACTCATGTTCTCGCTTAATTAATGGATAATTGTGGGTAATTTTTATATAACTGATTTAGTGAATTAATAAATAATCTAACAAACGAACTGTAATGGATAATTCGAAAATTATTTATGTGTTAGTCAATATACTCTAAAACAATTCGATCAATTTTTATAAATAATACATAGTCTAGTCATGGACATGAACACTTACCAAACTATTTTGGTTCATATAGGTGTCTATACACCCACTTAATTATATTTGGACAATAAAGTAAGTATGTCAATGAATTGTTTAGGGTATTCAAGTGATGTCTAAGTTGTCCATATGATGTCCAAAGATTGTCTGAACATAATTGTGAGATGTTCATTTATTATTGCGCATGTGAATGAGTGTTCGATATAAATTTTGGGTTATTTGTATCTTTATATATGTCATGCATATATATGTGAATTTTTTTAACATGACATGATAGTTTAAATGTATTGTGTTAATATTAAGTGATTGGTGTATTTTAAATTAATTGAAGAGTAGCCACAAGATCTTTAATTAAGATAATATATATATATATATATATATATAAACTGAAATATAAATCACGGATTTTAATACATCAAATTCTAATTAAATAATATTATTATGATAGTTTTAACCCACATTGAGGTTGTTATGATTATTTTGTTTGATTGGGGTGAAATAGAAAATATTTATATTTCTTAATTAACCTACAGGAATGTAGAGATATTTAATATTTTTTTAGTTTCATCATTGAAATAATACATGAATCTATTTTGTGTTAAAGTTTTTGCCCGTAGGTAGATTTTAATGATATATTGATTCATTTTAGGATGTTTGCATTGGTAAGCATACAACTGTATTGATGGTAAATAATGTGTCTCAATATTTGTGATATTAAGCATGATTATATGTTTCTTATAATTGTTTCATTTTTTATAATTTCTGATGATAAATCTGAGGCTCTTTATTTAAGTGGTAATCATAATTATAAAGAATGGAGGGAGAAAGTCTTTCTTAATTTGGGATATATGGACCTTGATTATGTTCTTCGTACGGATGAGCCTCCTCTTCCCAATGAATCTAGCACTCAAAGTGAGAATTTATTGTACAAACGTTGATCCAAGCACTTGAACTTGATGTTCATTAAATTTCGCATTACAACTAGTATTCGTTGGTCAATTTCTGAACATGAGTCTATCAAGGATTATATAAAGGCTATTGATCAAAAGTTTGAGACTTCAAACAAATTATTATCTAGTACCCTGATAGCAACATTGTCATTAATAAAGTTCACCGCATTCGTGGTGTACGTAAGCACATTATGAAAAAAACATGAAAGAAAATCTGGCATATAAAGGGAAAGGCAAAAGACCTATCTATTTTAATGACAAGAGGGAATCCAACTCTTTCCCAACTTTGTAAAAAGAAGGGACATATAAGGAAGGATAAGGCATGACTTGAGAAGAAAAGTAATCTCGTCTCATTTGTTTGTTATGAATATAATATGGTCGATGTTTGGCATAATACTTGGTGGATTGATTCTAGTTTTCCTGTAAAACCCCATTTTCGGATTAGGGTTTTACCCAATTCGAGTTTTGCCTTAATCAGGTCAATATCGAGTTGGTACGAGCGAGATCGAGCCAAACTAATTTCAGATTATGAGTATGGGCCCGGATGGCCGTATGAGCATGTTATAGTGGCTGATTATGCCAAACATGCAGATAATAAGATTACAAGTTATCAGTGTATACTGAGGTATATAGATTTGTTTGTATATATTAGACAGGATTTTAAGCCTAGATTTAGGCCGTTGTGGCGTTTAGTATCCGTTTGGGATTTTATGGGTACATCATTTGCATGCAGCCTAGGAATTTCAGATCACTCGATTATGCCCTTGTCGACCCATCTTGATTGAGTTTAGGGTTTCGACATTTAACCTTATTTCCTTCATTCCTGCCTATAGAGTCAATTTCAGGACTCAAGTCAGTTTCGATTTGGACGGTCTCGATCCGAACTTTCCATCCATATCTATAATGTATATACCCATAGTTGGATGACCAGATCATGCCACATGGCAAGATCTGAGCCGTCCACTCATCTTTATCTTCACCCATTGATTTCCAGAGTTTCATGATTTTGAAATTTTCCACCCTTACGTCGCCACCACTTCGACTCGCCGCCGGTGAGCCTCTGCCTCGCCTCTGGCCACCGAACTGGTACGACCGTGACCACCTCACGGCTGGCTACCCGTCCGTACCCATGATCACCACCGGCGCCACCGCTGTCGATGTCGGCGATGACGTTTTCTCAGCCGATTTTCCGCTGCCGTCGCCACCCTTTCTTGCTGTTTTCCGTCACCGGCGAGCCACCACCAGCCAATCCGACTACCCACATAGCTTCCCCTCACCGAGATCTACATTTTGAGACAACCCACGACGACCACCACCTCCGCGATCGCCGCCGGCAACGTCGCTGCACCCGACGGCGACACCGCTCTCTTTCAAGCTGTTTTCTGGCCAGTCAGTGGCCGAACTTTGGTAACCACCACCACCAACATGCTCCTCGTCACATGGGCTGTCTATCTTGACCGATGGCTGCCTCCATCGCACCACCATTGGCATTTTTCGGCAACGGCAATGGCTGCCCTGTCTAGCCCGTTTACCCAGTTAACGGTCTGCTTGCCCGCGACCACATCCGCTAGTTATATCCATGTCCGAGTCCGTCTGTCTTGTCCAGGTCCGCCCAGCTAACCCAACCCATTTTCCATCCCGGGTTGGTTCAGGCCATTCAGCTTGGTTCGGTCCGGTTCAGCTCAATTTCAGCTTGTTTTCCACCGTTTTCCGTAATTCGAGAACCCCTAAAATTAGGTTAGATGTATATTCACATGATCTAGCATGATTGAATATTATGATGAATTTTCTTTAATTATTATTTTATTTAATTATTTATTATTATTTATTTATTTATTTTTATTTATATGTTTATCATATACGATGAATGTTTACATAATTATTTGTTATTATTAATATTATATTTAGTTATGAATACCAGTCTTATTATGGTTACTAAATCTTAATTATTAATTTATTTATTTATTTATTTACTCGTTATGTGTATGCTATTATTTATTTGTATTTAATTATGTATTCTTGTGTTTTATGATTGATATTATTATTATTATTTGTGATTAATGAATATTAAATATTTATTTATTTATTTAATGAATTATTATTTAATTATTATTTATTTATGTGCTTACTAATACAAGTATACATGATAATTACTCGTGTTTACCTTTGTACTTAATATAATATAATTATAATATTATTTTATAATTAGTGTATTATTTATGTTCATGATTATGTATTTATTATTTATCTAATTATCCATGAGTGCAGTTTCTTGTATATTTATTATTTATTATTTAGTATTATTATATCTCGATTTGCGTGCCAAGTGTTTAATTATAAGTTTGTTAGTATTGTTTCCTTTATTAAGATGTATTGATAATATGATCACACACCACGAGCATGCATCATATAGAGACATTTGTTTTTACTTAACATACTTAGCAGTAGGTGCCGATGTAGGCTTCGGAGTCTGAGCTCGCCGTAGATATGCAATTACGCTTGGAACTTGGACCACAGGTCCGTAGGACTCTCTCATTCTCTGCTTGACTCCATGTGTGTAAGATTTAATCATGTTTTAAACGTAGAACATCATCGGCGGTGTTTTATAGGATCCCTCCGATGTCGGGCCATTTAGCTGCATTTTTATACTTGTTTAATAAAATTACGAAGATGATATCCCTTGTTGGTTTTCAAACTTTAGCTCTAGAAATATATTATACAAGCTTCATGCCTAAGCCTATTATATAAGTACGCGATGTTTTACGGATTTTACGAATAAGAGAATAAGTGGTACGGAGATATGTATGGACGGTGCTAGTACTCCTTCAAACTATGAGGTAGTGCGGGTGTATGATAGTACTGTATAATACAGCGCATTTCCGGAATATGTAGCACTAACTTAATTGTTCCTTTTGCCACTCGAGTACAGTGGCGGGTGATATGGAAGGTGTGAGGGCGTAAGCGTTGTATGTATGTATGATTATGATTATGAGTCGTGCATGCGAGCCGGTATTTGTTAAGTATGTTTACTTACTGCCTGGTGTGAGGCATTCTTGAAGTTTGATAAGTTTTCGTGGGTAATGGAATACTCATTTGCCAGTTTCTATTATTTATTTTTCGAACCAGTAACATTCGTTACTGATGGTTTTCATATAATATATGTAGGTCTTGCAAATCCTATATCGACTTTGGTGGGAGGACAGATGAATGCTACACACACTTGAGCTCAACCTAATATTTACTTTCTTGCATTTATTTATATTTGATGTATTTTGATATTTATTTGACAATGTCTACCATTCTCACGACACCAAGAGGGTTATTTCAATCTATTTGATCAATCGAGTCGTATTGACCAACAACTTTAAACATGACTCGACTCGAACGTAACGTTTCTGATTCGGTTCTTAAGAGAACCAAAATCGGGGTATTACATTTCCAATCCATGTTTAGAATACTATGCAGGGTTTCTTAAACGAAGGAAACAAATGAAAAGTGAACAAAGCTTTTATTCTAGCAACATGATGCATTCACATGTAGAAGTTATTGGGATATGTAAACTTGTTTTAAGTTTTGGTTTTGCACTTAATCTAGAAAAGATCTTTTATATTTCTAGATTTTCTAGAAACTTAATTTCCATTTCAAGACTTGGGCCTTTTGGTTTTTTATTTACTTTTCTCAAAATACTTTTAGTATGTTGCATAACTTTGTTGTTGTGGGAAATGGTTTTATGAATCAAGGTTTATTTCAAATCCACTTGCAAGATGATGTCCCTTATAACCTAATGACTATATATGGTATTGTTGGTATAAAGCGTTGTGTTATGAATGAAAAATCATCCATACTGTGGCATTGAAGATTGAGACATATCTCAATCGAACGAATCAAAATACTTGTAAATGATGGAGTTCTTAAAACTCTTGATTTTTATGTGGCCTACATTAAGGGAAAATAGACCAATATGTTTAAGAATGGTGCTAGGAGAAGTTCTGAGATATTAGAAATCATAAATATAGATATATGTTGTCTTAATATGGATTTATATGGTAAAAAATACTTCATTTCATTTATCGATGACTATTCAGGATATATATGTCTCTACATACTTGATAATAAGCACGAAGCATTTGATGTTTTTCAAAATTTTAAAGCAGAAGTAGAGAAACAATGTGGCAATTAAATTAAAATCGTGAGATTTGATTGAGGTGGAGAATTTTATGGTAGGTATACTAATGATGGATAAGCACCTAGTCTATTTGCAAAAAAAATTTAAGAGCATAGTATTATTGCATAATATACTATGTTTGGCTCACTATATCAAAATGGTGTAGTAGAACGAAAAAATATGACTATGTTGGACATGGTGAGGAGTATGCTTAGCAACTCTAAACTTCTTCATTCATTGTAGAGGGAAACTCCTAAGACTACAGCATATATATTAAATTGTGTTCCTACTAATGCTATTTGTGAAATACCATTTGATTAATTAAAAGGTTGGAAACCGAGTTTGAAACATATGCGTGCTTAGGGCTATCCAGGTGAAGTTAGGGTTTATAACCCTTAAGAGAGGAAGTTGGACTTAAGAACTATTAGTGGGTATTTCATTGGTTATGCTAAAAAGTCTAAAGATTATAGTTTTATTGTCCATCAAATGCCATTAGATTTGTGGAATTAAGAAATACAAAATTTCTTGAGAATGTGTGATTAGTGGGAGTAATCAATATTGAAACTTAATTTTTAATGATGATCATACTTAAAGTACTCCCATATTGGGAAATAGACTACTTATTTTTATTGGCATACATCCTAATTGGATGAATGCTAAATAAGTAGCTAATGAATAGTCACCTCAGGCTGGACATGCTCTAGTAGAACAATTTGTTCATGAGGAAAATCAACAACTTAAAGTTCTTGTGCAACTAGTTGATCAACCACCTCCACAAAGGAATGTTAATGAACCATTAAGGAGATCAACTAGACTGAGAAAACCAACAATATCTAGTGATTTTGTTGTTGGCCTACAAAAAACTAACTATAATATTGGAGAAAAAAATAACTCTGATACGTTTTCATAAACAATGGATAATAATAATTCAAAATTATAGTATGAAGCCATGAAAGATTAGATGGATTCTATGGTTGCAAACCAAGTCTGAGATTTTGTCAAATTGCCTAATGGGGTAAAAGTTATTGGTTGTAAATAGGTCTTTAAAACAAAAAAAAATCCATTAGGCAACTTTTAATAATATAAGGCAAAACTCGTGGTTAAAGGATTCACACAAAAAGAAGGAATTGATTATTGAGAGAGTTTTTCTTATGTTTCAAATAAAGATTCATTTCGTATCATCATGACACTAGTAGCACATTTTAATTTTGAATTACTTCAAATAAATGTGCAAATAGTTTTCCTCAATGGAAATCTAGAGGAAGAGGTTTATATGAAAATGACCTGAGGGGTTTTCTTCAATTGATGGTGAGCATTTTGGTTGTAAGCTAAAGAAATCAATATATGGACTCAAACAAGCCTCCCGTCAGTGGTATCTTAAAGGCCATAATGTAATTTTTTCATTTGGTTTTGTTGAAAATATTAAGGATAAATTTATATACCACAAGGTTAGTAGGAGTAAGATTATTTTTCTTGTCTTATATGTCAATGATATATTACTTGCAACTAATGATATGAGATTGTTACATGAAGTAAAAAAGTTTCTCTTTGAACATTTTGATATGAAAGATATGGGTGAAGAGTCTTATGTCATTGGCATTAAGATCCATATAAATAGATCTTAAGGTGTCTTAGGTTGATAGATCTTAAGGTGTCTTGGGTTTTATCTTAGAAGGGCTATATAAGTAAGGTTCTCGGGAGATTTTAAATGAGTAATTATATATCTTAAGTAGCTCCCATAGTGAAAGAATACAATTTTAATTTGGATCAATGTCCGAAGAATGATCTTAAGAGGGAACAAATGAAAAGCATTTCATATGCTTCAGATGTTAGAAACCTTATGTATATGCAAGCCCACATAAGACCAAACATTACATTTGCTGTTTGAATGTTTGAGAGATATCAAAGTAACTTTGACATTGAACATTGGAGAGCTGTAAAAAAAGTTATGAGGTACCTTCAAGGAACTAAAGATTTCATACTTACATATAAAAAATCATCTAATTTAGAGGTCATTAGATACTCAGATTCGGATTACGCTTGTTGCACTGATTTTTGTAAATATATATATGGATACATCTTCATACTTGTTAACGGAGTTGCATCGTGGAGAAGTATAAAAAAGACTTTAGTTGCCACTTCTATTATGGAAGCCGAATTCGTTGCATGTTTTGAGGCTACATCACAAGCTATTTGGTTGAAGAGTTTTATGTCTGGGTTTCGAGTTATTGAGTCTATTTCAAAGCTATTGAAGATGTATTGTGATAATTCATCTGTTGTATTCTTCGCTAAAAATAATAAAACAAGAAGTTGAACTAAATATATTGATATTAAGTATTTAGCAATTAGAGAGCACATTAAAGCAAATGAAGTGTTCATCGACCACATTAGCACTCTTTAACGAAAGACATGCCACCAAAGATAATCAAGGATTATGTCGCCTATATGGGATATGTTGAATTTTAAGCTTGATGTGTGATGCTAAGTATATACATATTATTTGTTAAAACTCTACTATTTGTTTGTTTTCTCATTATGAGTGTACATATTATATTGGAGAACGATAAAATTATTGTACATATAATAT
>JAVDBV010082576.1:0-11491 GCA_032619315.1 Piper longum | reverse complement strand
CGCGTAGGGGAGGTGGGTAGGGTTTGGGAAAGGGGGAAAACGTCAGGAGGGAAAAAATATATCTCAATGGCAAACTTGTAAATATTACTTGACTCGACTCCGGCTCGAGTCAAGAATAATATCTAAATCGAAATAAATTCTAAAAAATCCAAAAAATTTGGAAAAATCCTAGAAAATAAAATAACTTACAACATACAAATGTCATGCTCTATAACTAATAACCCGACCAAACTACCCCAGAATGCATCATAACGGGGTAAACGGCTTAAAACTATTTCTACTGTCACAAAATGAAGAAATCTAAAATCATCAACTGTATGCTCTCATGTATTCTGCTAACTCATTCTGTGTTCATTCATGTCATTATCATCACATCCTCGTTACACATGACCCCTCATACCTTATACACGCGACTGACATCGGGTCAGTAAACGGGTTCCAAAATATAGTCAACTCGAATCGACAGCTGAAACGATCAGCTAACGACTATAAAACCGTGACTCAATTCACGGGTTTTACAACCTTCCCTCCTTATAAAAATTTCGTCCTCGAAATTTTAGCTTAAAGAGGTTCAACTGAAACTCGAAACTAGATACACGTCAACTGTATCCTCTAATCCTCAATAGTCATGTACATCCATCCTGACAGTAGTTGTGCCGACATGGTGGGCTCTGCTTGTGATGTTGTAAAAAATCAAACATTCTGATTCTGATCTATCTGTGTTTGCTCTGGCATTAGCATCGTCATTCTTTCTTGTTCTGATCCTGAGACCTGTGGGTAATGCTCCCACCATGCTTCCACTGCTCACTCTAATCTATTTGTGCCTGTTCTGATATCGCCATCATCATTCTCTTCTGTTTTGATCCCTACTATTGCTAACCTGGCGGAAAAACCTAAATCACCTCTAAGGGCCTACTGGGTTGGTCGAGCATATACTCTAGAGTATCACAAGGTTCTAATCTGAGCTACATCTGGGAAAACTACATCGAGTGTAAAGCCTACCTACTAGCATCTACCCATGTTCCTCTAATCCTCATCTGTGGAAAGTCACCTACATGTACTCGCAGGAACTTTATTGTAGGTCCTACAGTTATCCTAAGGTCTGCTATGAGTCTCCTGCTAAGTACGGTGCATAACCTAATGAGCTGTGCAGCTCACTAATGCCAATCTATGTCTAACTCTCAGGTGTCCCTATATAAGGAACTAGACCGCTCAGTGGGTCCTAGTTGACTTGGTCCAGAGTCAAGTATCTCACTCTGTTCTATAAGAGAACAAGGATGGTTGCTATGACTCTATTGTATACTATGGCTCTGGTGGCTATCTATACAACCACTAACTATTTCTAAATGGAGCTCTCTTTGGTGAAATGGAGGTGAGAACACCAATACATACACAGCGTGTCTCAAGGAGTATAATAACAAACTCTGTATGGGCTATAGCATCTGCATCTGGTTTGTGCCATGTGCTCTGGTCAACGTATACTCATCTTAAACATTTGGCTAACTGATAGTAAAACTGATACATACGGAGGGGTGAGTTAAAATCCCCAAGTGAAAATTCTACTTTGTCTAACATCTCTTGGGTTATAAGAAAATGGACTGAATCTCGTGGAAATTTGGTAACCTGCTCAAGAATTCTCACTAGATTGTATCTCATCTTTCACATGTGGTATCTAACATCGGATGAACTAAGTAAGTCCACTTGGCTAAGAAAGACCTGCTTATAGGTATGTCACTCTGATCTCGGATAGGGTCAAGGTATCATATAAGTAGTAGGGGAAATTAAATCCCTATGTAGCATACTGGGTGGCTAAAATGTTGGTAGGTCTATGGACTTTTTTGTCTCTAAGTCACCATGATTTTCTATGCCATAGGTGATCAGTCTGTGGAATAGCCAATCAATGACGTATCTCAGAAACGGCTCCTACGTGGCTCTAGTTCAATCAGCTAACAGTAAGCATGTGTTTCTCGATACTGTATTAATCACACACTTCTAAACGGGCAGGGTTCAAACGACCCAAAGAACCACTATATTCCCTTGAGTCTACGGGGACTCATATGAGGTTCAACACGTGTCTCGTCTGCTCTTCAGTGGTGTGTGACCTGCTGTCCGTACCGATTTGTATTACTAATCTTGACTCACATGACTACTACCGCTGTGGTAAACTCTCAAACAAGGCTATCAATCAAAATGAGCATACATTGGTATCGCTCCATCTGGTCAGCATGGTCTGTTCTGTCTGAAGTCCCTTCCGCATCGTCCTCAAGTTGGGGTAAGGTCCGTCATCGTAAAAGTCGGTCTACCAATATCGATCTGCATTACAAACCCTACACAATGCCGTGAAGGTACTTCTATACTCAGGGCAAGGCTCAATCTTATATCTTAAGGTAAGGACCTAATTATGCTCGCGAAGCAAAAGGGAATCACTATCTCTCTAAAGAACATTCCCTCGGTGAACCCTCTATCTATGCCCCAAAATCTAACACGAGTCTAACTCCTCTCGCTAGCTGGCCAATCCCCAAATAAGTAAAACTACGTGTGTGACCACCTATTAACCATTCTAATCTATGTATGCTGGTTGTTGCTCATGAATGCCTCTCAGGCTATCTTAACAATCTGATCACTGTGGATGTCCCATCTGGACATCATACTATCATGTTCTAACTTTGTCCATGCACATCTCTATGAGACTGTCGCTAAAAGTGTCTAATTGCATTATCTTTCAATATACACCAGACCCAAGGGTGTCTGTTGCAAGAGCACTAGTAAAATCAGATCCTATGTCGTCTCATCAAAATAACCTCCGCTTGCCTAACTCCCCTCTATTCTACTGATACCACTATAGCTATGTCTTGTTCCTCAGCTTTGACCCTACTAAGCTCTAACTGATCTGCTCGGTCGGCGGATGAGCAAGAAACGGACGACGGTAGTGTGTACCTGGTCGGTGGTAATGCATCTCGGTCGGCGGTAGTTCATCTCGGTCGGCGGTCGTTCACTCAGTCGGCGGGTTGTGCAACTTGGTCGGTGGTTGTCCAACTCGGTTGGTGGTTGTGCCACTCGATCGGCGGTTGAGCACTCGGTCAGCAGTTGTGCACTCGGTCGTTGGTTGTGCTACTCTGTCGGCAATAATACTATCTAAATGCTAAAAATCTAATCCTAATCCTATACATCGTAAACCCACTACTATCTCTAGCATATCATCTTGCATGTCATCTCCCATATGTCTGTCTTCATAGAGGTGGCTGCTAACTACTATGCTCATGTTCTCCAACCATGTGTGACTGATCCAAATGATTTGGATCTTGATGCTGATGCATTCTATTGTGACCTATGCTGGACCCACACTAATCTCCTGAAATCTAGAGTGGTTGCTCATCGTGGTGCTAACTAGCCATCGATGACAACCGCTAATCGGGTAGCTTAGTTCTAGTACGCAGTGGTGGTCCTGATCTTTTCCTCATCGCATTATGTTCTCAATCTCACTACTCACCCTCATTTATCACTATTGTTTTATAGGAATGGTTCATTACGAGTCATCTACCCAAAATCTTATCTCTGCCTCATGTACTTCACTGTCTCCATTGGCAAAAATCCCTAAGGATTTGTCCAAGATAGTCAGTGGTCCATATCATGTGCCAACTAACTAGCTAGTATCCTCATACTTCATGCTCCTTACTATCGCACTATTTCTTCAAGCTCCCTACTTCAAATTCATCTCTACAATGTACACCATGTCCCATAAAAGTAGAACTACTGTGGTGACATGTAAAAGACACATCTAGTCAACATCGAATTCTATCTCAACTTGTCAAATATGTTGATAACACGACTACTCCAGTCTCTTATGCAATGGATAGAACTCGTAGATCTTTAAACCCACACAACATCTCTA
The DNA here is from genome assembly GCA_032619315.1 of Piper longum. NCBI lineage: Eukaryota > Viridiplantae > Streptophyta > Magnoliopsida > Piperales > Piperaceae > Piper > Piper longum. Next base: position 7,599 of record JAVDBV010082576.1, on the reverse strand, counting down.
TCAGATTCCTGCCGTCATTTGCTGACGTCAAGATCTGACATAAGATGGGATCCTATACTCATTATACCTCCATTAGACCTAAGACATACTGTAAAACCCACGATTCGAGTCACGGTTTTATAGTCGTTAGCTGATCGGTTCAGCCGTCGGCTCGAGTTGAGTGTATTTCAGAACACGTGTACTCAGCCGATGCTGGTCGCGTGTATGAGGTATAAGGGGTCATGTGTGGCCGAGTATGTGATGATAACGTCATGAATGAGCAGAGAATGAGTTATCAGCATATATGAGAGTATACAGTTGATGATTTTAGATTTCTTTATTTTGTGACCGTAGAAATAGTTGTAGGCCGTTCACCTCATTAGGAGGTGTTATGGGGTAGTTTGAGTGGGTTATTAGTTATAGAGCATGTAATTTGGATGTTGTATGTTTTATTTTATTTTATGGGATTTTTACCGATTTTTCTAGATTTGTTTAGGATTTATTACGCGTTAGTTATTATTTTTTCCTCAAGACGGAGTCGAGTCAAGTTTTTTTTACGAGTTTGCCGCCCAATGTTTTCCTTCTCCCCCGACACTCCTTTTCCATACCCTAGCGCCGCCCCCCCTTTGTCGCTGCCTTACAGAATTGGTATCAGAGCCATTCTTGGTTGATTCAGATGAATGATACTGTTTTAGGTGATGTGTGTGCAAAGTCTGCTCCGAGTCAAGCTGGCAGGTATGTTTCTGTCCTTGTTCTTTACATGCAGATTTTTATAATATGCTAGGTGCATGACAGTGTCTTTAGAGTGGATCAGTAATAAGTGGAATCAGCCTTAGTTGAGCTGACAGGTGCTTTTTATGGATTTTTATTAAGTTATCAGATTGTTGCTCAGTTACATGTGAGTGAGGCATGTAGTGTTAGCAAAAGTAGAATGACTATAAGATCATATCCTATTCCAAATCCTAGGGTCAGCAGGAATCTGACAGGAATGTCATTATGGGCTTCGAGACCTTCCAGTCTTGCCCATCACCTGAAAGATTTAGATTAGTTGTGACATCTACATGTTCAGTCGGCTGAGACTGAATTTGAAGTTGATCAGGTGTCTGACTTTTTCATGTCACCACAGTAGTCCTACTTCCATAGGACATGGTGTACATCGTAGGAATGAGTTTGAAGTAGGGAGCTTGAAGAATTAGTGTGATAGTAAGGAGTCTGAAGTATGGAGATACTAGGTAGTTAGTTAGCACATGATAGGGACCACCGACTATCTTGGACAAATCCTTATGGATTTATGCCAACGGAGTCATTGAAGTACATGAGACAGGAATAAGACCGGCGTAGGGATCGTCATTGAGGACTAGTTGGCACTGTGAGGAGCAGCCACTCCTAATTTCATGAGACTAGTGTGGGTCCAACATAGGTGTACAGACCCAGAAAAAAAAAATAAAATAAATGTTCGACGCGGTGGAATCGAACGTGGGAAAATTTATTTTTCTCCATTTAAACTAATTGTGGTCAGCAGGTTAACCGGTAAATTGTAGTTCAATCGGTCAAGCAAACCTTACGATTTATCCAATTACCCGATTAAGGAAAACCCTAGCTTTTTGTGTTATAAAAGAGGGCTAAAGAGGAGGGTGTCACCCTCATTCTTTCTTCCAAATAGGAGCCGTCATCCTCTTTTGATCAGGTAATTTTCTTCTTCCTCTTCTTAGTTTGCATGCATACATATGTTAAAGATTGTAAAATTTATAATGATCATGGAAGTAACGTCTAAAAATCAGCAAGAAGGGAAGGGAATAAGCTGGAAGTTGGAACTTTGATCATGGATGACGTTCCTGCTCTTTTTTATTGCTACTGGCCAGGACAGGGGTCACCTTGGGCGGTGCATCTGGCCAGGAAGGTAGTCGCCTTTGGGGCTTGTCGGGGTCAACATTGGGTGGCCATGAAGGGGGCGTCTTTGGGTGGCCAGGTTGGGGTCACCTTGGGTGCAAATCAGGGACGCCATGGCTGCTGGTTCGGTCTCCTTGGGGCGGTGCTGCTGGCCAGGACGGGGGTCACCTTCGGGGGTGCTTCTGGCCAGAAAGGGGGTCGCCTTGGTTGCTGATTTGGTCACCTGGGTGATGTAGAACAAGGGCGCCATGGAGGCTGCTGGTTGGGGCGTCATGGTGGTGTTGATTGGTTGCCATGTTTGGGTGTAATCCACTTCTCCATTGAATAGCTGTGATAAAGCTTGGATCTTTAGAGTTCCAATTGGATTGCCGGAGTAAATAAAAGAGGTTGGACTGGTTTTGGGTGAAGAAGAGAACGGCTGATGAAGAAGAAGAAGAAGAAAGAAGAAGAGGATGGCAATTTTGAAATTTCTGCTTGACTCGATACGGGTTGACTCGATACGGACGAGTTAAAAAGAAAACATAATGCAAATCAGTAAAGAATATGCTAATACTAGTAATTTATTATTGCGGATGGTTAACAATAAAATATTAACTAGTAAATGAGGGATTATAATTTAGATAATCAATTTGAAATCTGAAGAAAGATTTAATTGATTATATCACATTAATAATTAATTATCATTAGACTTGCTGAAAATGTAATGGGTAATTAAGACTAACATGAACTAATTATATCATTTAAATTGATAGTAAATTAGTCATGTAGTTGCATGTAGCTTCATGCAAATAAAAAATTATACTAACGTATAAGTTTATGCCCTCATTCAGATTAGGGCAAGCGGATCAGAGTTGGATGAATCACAAGTCAGGTACATATAATCGGTAGAACGTCATACTTTCTTTGTTGGTAGCCTAGGTTGGCCTAAGCCCAGATTCGACCACCATGCACCGAGTGTAGCTGGGGTCAAGGAATTGACTCAGTCCAACACGGGGCCGTACTAAGTATGTAAATTGTGTAATGCATCTAATTGTTTTAGAGTAGTCATAGCTGCCCCATAAAAAGGCTACGGCCGGGGTGTGCGAGGCACTGGCACTAGGATTTGTATAAGATTTCCGGTTCAAGTCCGTGAATCACACTGAAGATTTCCGGTTCAAGTACGTGAATCACACTGAAGATTTCCGGTTCAAGTTCGTGAATCACACTGAAGATTTCCGGTTCAAGTCCGTGAATCACACTTTAGATTTTTGGTTCAAGTCCATGAATCACATTGAAGATTTCCAGTTCAAGTCTGTGAATCACACTTAAAATTTCCATTTTATGTCCGTGAATCACACTGAAGATTTCCGGTTCAAGTCCGTGAATCACACTTAAGATTTTCGGTTCAAGTCCGTGAATCACACTTAAGACTTCCGGTTCAAGTTCATGAATCACACTCAAGATTTCCGGTTCAAGTCTGGGAATTGCACTGAATGTTTCCGGTTCAAGTCCGGGAATCACATTGAGGGTCTCCGGTTCGAGTCTGGGCGATGCCACCATGGTAGTGCATATTAAAATGAACATAGAGAACTAGTGGAATTTACTTGATTTGTTTTGTCTATTATACTACTTAGTGTTGTAATCACTAACGCGGAATTGCCTCCGCAGGTGTGCAGATATGAAAGTAGGTGGGAGAAGCCATTGATAGCCAGAGCATGGAGTAAGATAAATATGAGGACTCCCTTTTAATTTTTGTTTGAGTTATAAATGTGGCTATGGGAAACGGTCTAAGACTGTGGGACAATTATTATTATATCTCGTTAAAAACATAGTTTACTTTAAATGAGTTATATTTATAGTTTGATTTTTAGTAACACCCGGCCATCTAGGCCCAATTAAATAATTGAAAAATTGCGGGTCGTTACAGGTGGTATTAGAGCACGGTTTCTCAAAAGGTCACATCATATGACTCAAGTACCTTGTTGAAGAGTCCAATACTTGTCTTTCTCCAATGCTGTATGTCATGAGTGAATTAGTGGACTCACTAACAAACCTAAGTAATCACTGAAATTTTTGTTTTTGAGCGTAACACTGGTATGGGATGGTGTGCCGCTTATGTGTTATGCTAAGTGCACGTGACATCTAAACCAATGAGCGTATATGGGACGCCTTTACAATCAGCGGTGTTATCTGTGTAGTATGGGTGGTATGGGATGCCTCTGCGATATGCATAACAGTGTCATGGGACATTGTACCCCACTTTAGCAATGCATGTTAGTGGCAATGCTTAAAAATTAATAATAATAATGATGAAAAAAATTATTATTTTAGCAACCATAATGGAACAAATTTTCAAATGGCAGGCACTCGTAGGAAGTCGACCCAAGCTGCACAGTCAAACTCGAATGTGGAGAGTGTATTGGGCCAGATTCTGACAGCCATACAGGGGCTAGTGCAGGCTTCGAATAATACCCGTTCTGTGGTTCAGAACATGGTGCAGCGGTACCGGGATTGGTATCAGGGAATGGAGCTCAAAATTCGGCTGCGGGTCCTAGTAATGTCCCAAATGGGGATCAGCAGAGCAACCAAGAGCGGGTAGAGGTTGCTGACCCGGGCAAGCAAGGGGACTTCCAAACCCAGTGCCACCGTAAGTCCGATAAGTGGTACTGCTAGTCGTGGATGACAGTGATCGTTACACTGTAGAAAAGTTCCGGGAGAACGGAGTTGGAGTATTCATTGCAGGAACTGACCCAATGAAGGCGGAGAGCTGGATTGATATTACTGAGAAAGAATTTAGAGCACTCTATGTGCCTCATCGCCATCAACTAAGGCTGGCGACATGCATGCTTCAGGAGAAAGCATCGTATTGGTGGAAGTCCATGGAGAAGACTACGTTCCATAAATGGGAGACGGGGAAGTCAAAATGTTAGGAGTGACTAACCTATCCTTGGATATACAAGGGAAAACCCTATGTATGGAATTTTATTATCTATGGGATAATAGGCTTTGATGTTTGGTTAGGAATGGACTGGTTGTCTGCACACCACACTTTTCTTGACTATAAAGGGATGAGAGTGTTGACAAAACCTTGAAATGACGAGATGATGGTCATTTTCCAAGGGTCATGGCATGATCCATCCTCTTGTATTGTGTCGACAAGTGAGGCAACTAAGTGGTTGGGTGAGGGCTGTCAAGCCTATTTGGCTAACCGAGAGGAGTCTAAATCCAAACCCAAAGAGTTGTCCATGATTCCAGTAGAAATAGAATTTCCAGATGTATTTCCAAGCAAACTTCCAGGGTTACCTCCTAAGAGGGCGGTGGAATTTATAATTGACTTAGAATCTAGAGTGTCACCAATCTCTAAAGCACCATACCGTATGGCTCCAGCGGAGCTCAAGGAGTTAAAAAGTCAACTAGAAGAGCTGTTGTAGGCAGGTTTCATTTGACCAAGTACTTCACCCTGGGGAGCCCCTGTTCTTTTTGTAAAGAAGAAAGATGGCTCACTTCGATTGTGCATAGACTATCGCCAGCTCAATCAAGTGACAGTGAAGAATCAGCACCCTTTACCGAGGATTGATGACTTATTTGATCAGCTGAAAATAGTCAGACTATTCTCAAAAGTAGACTTCTGGTCTGGATATCATCAGTTGCGGGTGAAGGAATCGGACATACAGAAAACGGCTTTCCGAACTCGATATGGGCACTATGAGTTTCTGGTTATGCCTTTTCGGTCTAACAAATGCCCCAGCGGCCTTTATGTAACTTATGAACACGGTGTTCCACGAATACTTGGATAAGTTTATTATCGTGTTTGTGGATGACATTTTGGTCTATTCAAATAACGAGGAAGACCATGGGAAACACTTGTCCATTGCTCTTCAAGTTTTGAGGGAGAATAAATTGTTCGCGAAATTATCAAAGTGTGACTTCTAGAAGAAAGGTGAATTTCCTCGGACATGTGGTCTCAAAGGCGGGAGTCCGCACTTGATCCATCAAAAGTGAAAGCAGTCACTGATTGACCACAACCCAAGTCCGTCACAGATATCCGAAGTTTCCTTGGACTAGCAGGTTACTATCGAAAGTTTATTAAAGATTTCTTCTTCGTGGCATCGCCAATGACTAAGCTTACACGCAAAGGAGTCAAGTTTGAATGGAGTAACAAGTGTGAGGAGAGTTTCCAATCTTTGAAGAAGAGTTTAACTACTACACTAGTTTTGACTATACCAAATGGCAACGAAGGATTCGTGGTTTTCAGTGATGCATCTCTAGTGGGGTTAGGATGTGTCCTTATGCAAAATGGTAAAGTGGTGGCTTACGCCTCACGCTAATTAAAGATTCACGAATAAAATTATGCAACCCATGACTTGGACATTCCAGCAGCGGTTTTTGCTCCGAAGATTTGGAGACATTATTTGTATGGAGCCCAGTTTAAAGTCTTTATTGACCATCAGAGTGCACAGCGGAAGCGTGGTGGACCCATAACCCACAAGTCCCACGATCGACAGAAAAGTTATCCTGATACTCAAACGAAGGACTTAGAATTCCAAGTTGGGGAGTTCGTCTACCTTAAGACCTCACCTAAAAAGGGAGTGATCAGATTTAGAACATCAGGGAAGTTGAAGCCAAGATTCATAGGTCCTTTTCCAATTCTTGGTCGAATCGGAAGTTGTGCATATAGATTAGCATTACCAACAAGCCTTGATGGAGTACACAATGTCTTTCATTTGTCAATAATAAAGAAATATGTACGAGATGAGAATCACATTATCACAAATTTTTATGGCTTAGGGCTACAATCGGATTTAATTTACGAGGAAAAACCGATTCACATCTTGGCAAGGGAAATAAAGACACTTCGTAACAAGGAGATCCCTTTGGTAAAGGTATTGTGGAGAAATGAGGGATCAGAAGAAGCTACATGGGAGACTGAACAAGAGATGGCCAGGAAATACCCCAGCCTATTTGTAGCATAAAATCCTTTCAATTATTGTAACATAAGTTGATACAGGAGATGTACTTAATTATGGATGTCCTATTAATGTTATGATATTTCGGGGACGAAATATATCTAAGTTGGGGAGATTGTAAAGACCCGGAAAAAAAAAATAAACGTTCGACGCGGTGGAATCGAATGTGGGAAAATTAATTTTTCTCGATTTAAACTAATTGTGGTCAGCTGGTTAACAGGTAAATTCTAGTTTAATCGGTCAAGCAAACCATACCATTTATCCGATTACTCGTTTAAGGAAAACCCTAGCTTTTTGTGTTATAAAAGAGGGCTAAAGAGGAAGGCGTCACCCTCATTCTTTCTTCCAAATAGGAACCATCATCCTCTTTTGATCAGGTAATTTTCTTCTTCCTCTTCTTAGTTTTCATGCATACATATGATAAAGATTGTAAAAATTATAATTGTCAGCCCGAAAGGCATGACTAAGAACTCATAGTGCCCATATCGAGTCCTAAAAGCTGTCTTTGGTACATCCTCTTATCGTATCCTCAACTGATGGTAGCCTGATCGAAGATCAATCTTCGAATACACTGCAGCTCCTCTGAGTTGATCAAATAAATTATCTATCCGGGGGAGGGGATAACGGTTCTTCACTGTAACCTAGTTGAGCATTCTGTAGTCAATGCATAACCTCATACTGCCATCCTTCTTCTTCACGAAGAGGACCGGAGTGCGCCAAGGTGAGACACTCGGTCTGATGAAACCCTGCTCCAATAGCTCCTGCAACTGAGTCTTGAGCTCCC
>JAVDBV010082574.1:4607-27214 GCA_032619315.1 Piper longum | reverse complement strand
CTCGAGGGCGACGGCTCCCGTTAGTGCCCTTGTGAGAGTTATTGAGGAAGTATATGGTTTTTATTCAACAGGAGGGTTAGCTCTCCTGTGCTAGTTTGATATTAGTTATTTTCCTGACCGGTAACACTCGTTACTGACGGTTTTCTTATATATGTAGGTGATAAGCTTGATCGGAAGTGCCGGCCTGGATGGAGGAGTAGTGAGGTCTCTTGCACACACATGTTTTGATGATTGAATGTTTAATGTTTTGTGTATGGTTTATTTACATTGAAATTGACTCGAGAAAATGTTAATAGATGAGTATATGTTGATGATTGAATGCAATGACTTGATGGAATGATGTAGATTGTGGAAAGAATACACAGGTGGGCTGAGACCCAATATTGAGAATTGAATACATAGTAGATTATATTATGGAAATGAAATTGCCCATATGTCCATATAGTTGTATAGATATTGTTTGACAGGGTGGCCCCTAATTGCACTTTTAGGGGAGACTCTATCCGTTTTGACTTAGAATTTCTTTTTAATTTTTAATACAACTGTGTTGGTTTGTAAATTTGTTGCATGTCATCCATGTAGTAGCATGCCAAGATTTTTGTGCATTCATCCATGCATATAGAAAATCGTATCTTCATCTTGAGACGCCGAGAGTAGATCCGGGTTGGATTAACCGAATCTAGTAGATTATCAAACGGTTTGGTCGCCGGTAGCATTTCCAAGTCGGTTCACAGGTGAGCCGAGTCGGGGTGTTACATTTTACCTCTGTAATTAATAATCGTCGATGATGAAATCCTTAGAGATGTTTTTGAACTTAGATCCACCTTACATTGCCTTTGGGCCTATTTATATGATTCCCTACCTAACCCTATATATAGTTTTTACAGAATTTTAAGCGAGCCGAGAGTTGGTGAATTTGTCCTCGCGTATACCATGAGTGGGCGCGTATGCAGGTCACAGCGGGACCTGGATTAATGAGAGGGTTGTTATATTCCCGAGGGATTCTGATATCTCTACATCTTGAGTTTCCTCACACCTGGAGAGGCTTGGAGTAGACAGGTACTATTGTGTACAACACATATCTATACTCGTGGTATCAAAGGGTATTGAAGGTGACTATTGGAAAGTACTCAGTCATTGTGCTCTTGGCCAGACGTTACATTGAGGTTTGGAGAGGGCTTAGGATATCTATTTTTCCCGAGTGACCAATTATTACTAAGAGAGGCATTTGCCAAGAGTGACATAGTACCAGTACAGTTCCGGATGCTATCGAGTTTACAACTTGATAACTCCTCAGTAGATGCCCTTTGAGTATTCCCATGGAGAGTATATACAATTTTTCTTTCCTCGTGAAAATCAATTTCTATTTACCAATTTATACTAGTTATTTTTCAGATCAGTGACATTTGTTACTAACATTTTTTTATATTATATATGTAGGTCTTGTGTTCCTATGTTGGGTCGACTTTGGTGAAATAACAGATCGATGCTACACACACCTGTGCTTAGTGCATCGTTATTTTATTTCGTACTTTTATTAGCATTGATGCATTTTTATGTATATTTAGTAATATCTTCCATTCTCAAGAGGCCATTCAATCTATTTTATCGTTCGAATCTTACAAATTAATTGATTTATATATTACTCGATTCGATCGTAATATTAGGTGAACCAAAATTGGTGTGTTACATACCGGCAGGAAAGAAACCAGTTAGGAACCGAAATTGAAATTGAATTTGAGGTCGGGAACCTGGGTATAAATAATTTGCAACTGGCTTTGCGATCGCTTGCCTGGCCGCTAACTTAGAAACCAAAATAAAACAAGCACGTTGGTTGCTACTTTTGCGACCGAATTTTCTCAGCAACCGTATCTACTGAGACCAAATTTGGAAATCTCAAATCTTATCAGCAATCGGATTTTGGTCGCTAAAGACTATTTTTTACTAGTATGCAACTAAATAGGAAGCCATAAAAATATGGAGTTAGTCAAAGAGAGACGACCAATTCAAAGAAAGATAAAGCCAATTTGTGAGTGTTCTAATGCTCAAAGAAAAAACATTTTTTGTTGGCTCTTCGTATCTAAGAAGTTGGTCGTGTCTCGATTATGTGTTACATATGTTGTCTATAAATATATAGTTGTATGTACTTTTTGTTGTGTGCACCAACGAGTGTGTCTTTGTGGGCCATTATAAGGTTCTACAGTGAAGATTGAGTGTATACATAGTGTGTAGACTTGAAGAAAACTTTGTTTATCCATTGTTTGTAATAGTAAAAGGTTTGAAGTTGTTTCTCTCATATTTTTTGGGGTTTCTACATTAACTCTTTGTGTATTTCATTGTTTCTTACCTTGGTTAATTTATCATGTCAAAGTATAGCAAAGGAGTTTAGGCATTGTGTACTAAAATTCCAACACTTGCGATCATGAGCCAATTTTGTTCAAAATTTGCTACTAATTCACATTATTCAGACTAATCATGTAATAGCTTGGTAAAAATTTCCAAGGATTATTGTTGTAAGGACGGTAGTCATAGTTATCAACTCTCATTTGTCTTGTGTGCTAATAGGCAAAGAATATTTGTTGGGATTTTAACACACAAAATTCATAATCTCCATTTTGTGTTTTGACAAAGTAAATCAAACAAGAAAACAAACAATAAATCACACCAAAATTAACATAGAAACCACCAAAATATAAGGGAAAATCACTTCAAAACTTCCACTATTACTAAATAATGTGTATATAATATTTTTTTAAGAAAACACAAATTTTCGGTATACACTCAAATCTCCATTGTAAAAACCTTCAATAATGACACACTCAATGATGTCACAACAACAAATACATGCAAGTACATATTTAAAGACAATGGATATAAAACATCGTACTTACATAGTCAACCTCTTAAAGGAAAAGAGTTAACATCAAATGCTCTTGTCTGAGCATTGGAACATGTGTCGTCCTCATTTTCTAGAATTCTCCCTAAATTCCTCTATATTTTTGTCCAACTTCACGTTTGTATGATTTCTCATATAATTGTACGCTTTCTCACTTTCGTTCCATGACGAGGGACTCCAACAATATTAGCCCTTTGTTTGTATATATAACTAAAATTGAGTATTTTAATTGGTCATGATGGAACCACGCTCCTTTAGTAATGTTAGTGAATGTTATTTCATATGATATATAAAATAGAAATCGGGTTATATTATATTTTTTGTATAAGACTTTGGAGTATACTAATCTTTGCCTTGGTTCAATGGAGCCCAGAATCTATGTAACAAATGTGTTCTTTTCAGATTTATATTGACAATCTTTGAGTCCATTGTCGTCTGACCTACCCAGTGATCCTGATAATAGCAGCTAAGGCTTATTATATAAATAATGGAGAACCTTTTCATTATTATATTACATAGCAACTTGTAATCTTGAAACTTTGTTGAATATTTGGTATTGTATAATTATAAAAATAAACTATATGTTCTTAAAGTTTATATGAAACTTGTTATCATTATGCGGGCTCATATGATCTTATTCTTAGGAGCCCCGCTCCGCCCCCGCCCACCCACCCCGCGGCGGAGGCCTCCCACCTCCCCTCATTAAATTTATTCTTAGATTTATCATTATGCGGGCTCCTTCCAAAATTTAGTAGCCTCACGAACCCTTTTGAAGAATCTTTATTCTTAGGTTTTTCTAAGAAACCAGAAATGTTATGTTGAAAGGTTTTATCTGTCTTGCCACTGATATTGGCCTTGGATGTCTCAGGAGGAGTACATTCTGAACTGATAACTCCACGGGCTTTGCCGAGTTCTGAATAGCTAGAGCAGGGCTTTTCTAAGGAAGATAATCTTGCAAAATTTGCCTGAAAAAGCATTTCATTAACCAAACTAGAATCGGAGTGGCCGTATGGTACTTCATTCTTGTCCAGATTAGCTTTTCCCTAATGTAAAAACATGAAAAAAATCATATCTATCTATCTATAAGCATATCATTCATATCATTAGTTTGAACACAACCAATATAGTGAAAGATGTATATAGCTGAATTTCTCATCTGTAGGTCTCTTATAGTCTGAGTCTCCATCAGCCATACACAAAGGATTACTAATTCGAGCATGCCACAGTCCTTGTGGAAAGTGCAAATATTAAGACCACTTTCACATAACTATTATTCTCTCTCACAACAAATGTTCCTGCCACTGGAATAAACATAAAACATTCTTGTAACTATCTGGGCAGAAAGTTCAAATAGCCTCGATCCTATTCTTCTTCTTATTCTTCCAACAGATACCCAAAGGGTGTTGGGGACATGGACCTTAAATTAGGATCTATGTAATTACAAATGATACATTTTTTTATAGCCGGATTTCATAAAAGGCAAAATTTTTTATTGAAGCATCCAAAACAGAAACTGAAAATATCAAGTAGCAAAACTTGAAAAGTAGCAATGTAAGGATGATACTTTTACCTCATGCAAGTTTGGTAGCATTGCATGCTTGATTTCAGAATAGTCTTGAGGAGCTTGATCAGTAACTACAGATAAAGCTGATGCACGAATAGCAACATAATCTGATGTATCTACAGAGATCTCCATGAGATAGTCTCTGGTAACTTCCCTCAACAGATCCAACTCCTCAGATGATGGTACCCTATCTTGAACCAGGGCTGTCTCCTTCCCTAATAACACTAAGGCTTTGTCAACAACTGTGTAATTATCATATTGATTGATTAAATGAAGACATTTCTTATCACTTGTCTTTAATTTTGTACTTCCAAATGCATCCGAAATTTCATTACTTGCTGTTTGCATTGCCTCTTTGATCTCAAAACTATCAACAGTACTAGATCAATGACGAGCTTTAATTATCAGCCCAGGGAGGGATGCAGACCTGGTCCTATCAAGATTCATAATGGCAGACATTTAAACTTTTGACTTCTCATTCAAATTATTTCGTGGCAATTTGTTTGGATGAACCAGTCGGCTAGTGCTGCCCTTTGGATCTGATAATCTTCTGGTCTGTGCTGAAGACTTTACTGAACCATTAAAGTCAACATTGACCTCTTTTTTTAAATCAGGCAGAGAAGAAACTGATCGATTCAACCCACTTCCAGTACTTGCATCATTGACTTTTCTACCAATAGTCTTCTTAAGGGTTTCACTTGATTCCAACGAGTGAGTGCACAATGGTAACTTTGAAAAAGGTGAAGCAGAAGTAGGTTCAGAATCACAAAATTTTGAATCTTAATTGAGCCTGGATAAAACATCGCCGGGAGTCTAGATTTACTTTGTAAAGATGATGATGAAGTCGTTGAACTGGTCCTTGCTGACATTCCATTTTGCCTTTCTCATTTCAATGCTTCCAAACGTTTGATCTCTTCTTCTTCCTGCAATATTGAGCAAATAGTGCATAATATCCTATTGAAAACTAATTTACAAGTCAACATATAGATTTAAAAATCTTGATTGAAGTTCCAATTTATTATAAGCAGACTACAGTCGACTCTACAAGCAAAGGAATTAAAATATATAATTATCACTTGTAGGAGCTCAACAATGTATCTTCAAACCTATCAAATTGTCATAATAAGTAGTTACAACCTCTCATCTTAAAGATTAACTTCGATAATAAACTAAATAATATTCAAGATTGCAAAATAACAGATTTGAAAAAAAATGATTACCCGCTGTTTTCGCAGATTATTTAACATCATCATCTCTGGAAATTGGTTCTGTTACAATCTAAATACACTTGAAAGTTGAAACTAACAATTGCATGCAGCTTCTTGTATTATAGGATTGGCAGAGAGTTCCAATAATTGAAAAGACCTGGGCTACAATAGCAAGAAAAGGACAGAATATACCTTCTCTTCCTTAATTTTCTTAAGGTCTGCTTTATAAGCCCGTAGTTGTGCATCAGTGGTAGAACTCAACCTTGAGGGCTTGACTTCCCTTACCATGCCATCCACATTTCGCATCCCAACACTATTTTTCTTTTCCTTATCTACTTTCTTTGGCACCCTTGTCGCGCTACTCTCCCCTCCAACTTCACTCTTTCTTGATGCAACATTCCTAAAATGAACCTCCATTTTGCTATCAACAACTGGTTCATGGACAAAACATGTGCTATCCATTTCACACTTCAGCATCACACTCAGGTCATCCGGCACATAGTGCAGCTGCCCAGCGATCCTTTTATACAAAAACTCCTTTGTTTTCTCAAGTGATACTGGAAGATCAGATTCTTGAACAACAATATTGCCTCTACCCATAGATTCATGGCCTGATAAGTTTGACCGATGAGGAACCACAAATGATTCGTCTCCCAAAGTATGCAAATCTATAGGATTTTTATGGTCAAAATTAATGTGAGTAAGTGAATCAGAGAAGAAGTGTCCATTCCTCTCAACTTCTCTGCCAGAAATAACAAAATCGTCCGCAGGAACCTTCATGTGCCCTTTGCCATTATTCTTCATGAGCTGGAAGTCAACCACACTATCTGAAACATGGAATTGTCGGTTGCAGTTTATAGGTTCGTCCATTGACAACTTTATTCGGTAAACTGGGACAATGCTGCCATTAGCCGACTCCGCAGTGGGCATGCTTAGTTCTGGGACTTCCCTCAAATCTCTGTTGCAACCCAAAATGGGATCAGCTATTGCTGCATTTTGTTTCCTATTATAATATATTTCCTTTTCGCTTGAATAGATATCTTTACCGACAAGAGACTTTCTTTCTTGATCGTCTCGCACCAAACAATACTGAAATGCTTTCCAATTTCCATTGTCTGTCTCTGGTCCAAATGGATTGTCATCTCCATGGTTTGAATTCCCAATATCAACCAAATGAGAGAGCTTTGGTTTGCTTTGCGATAACTCAGAAGAATTAGTTTTTTCCTTTCAAAACTCATTATGTCGTAGCACATCTTCCTGCTCGCGTTCGGGTTCAGATTGAGATCCTACTTCACTTCCCGAGGCAAGGTGCCTCTCTGATTTGGCAGAACTTTGGCTTTTGCTTGCACCACATCTGAATTCCTTTCTTCTTGATCTAACAAACTTGGATCTATGATTGATAACGCTATCGCTGTCTGATCCACTAAAGTTTTCCAGTGGAGCATCATCTGTCTCAAAGTAACTATCCTTTGTACGAGATGTATACACCTTGCGTCTCATTTTTCGAGTAGAATCATGTCCATGATCTTCCAAGCAGGCATGCTGTGCCAGGTAAAGGGAATCTACTCCAGGATAGTTAGTATAACGAGGTTGAAACATGAGACCTGCAGGTGAAGGAGGCATTGTCTGCTGTGCATATTTATGGGCTTGATAATTTCCTTGAAAAAAAACATCCTGATTCTGCATATTAGGAACTTCAAAACCCAATCCTATGACAAGGAAATAGAAACAAATTATTGACTTATATATAAGAGAGAGAAGTGCATAGAAAATAAATAGTGCTATATGTGTCAGCAATATTCAACTAACCACAAGGTAGACAATTTTAGAACAGTTTTTATAACACTTACCACCATCATGACTTACATTAGAACCGACAAAACCATCAGCAGAACCCACTTTAGTTTTGCTTTCTGGTCCAGACTCACTTTGCCTCTGCTGGCCACCAGAGATCATAACCCCAGAAACACTTTCAAAAGAGAAGTAACTAGTTGTCATAACTTCACCAACCTCGATTTCTACCCACTGACCAGTTTCATGCTTTAGCTTCCATAGTTCACTAAATCTAGCACATGTGTCCCTATTTTAAATAAAAATGGAAAAGACATGGAAAGATTGTAAGACTATTTCCCAAAATGCCTGAACTAAACTTTGAATAAAATACTTCAAAGTTAATATAAGCAAAACCGTCCTGTATATTAAATCATCACTGGCAATTCCAATTAAAAGCACACTTTTTAAGCACACAACAGGTACCAAAGAAATTTGATCTGAAACATTAGTACTGAGAATTATATTTAGCCTGTCTTTTGTTGTCTTTGTTATTTTTTGCATTATATAATGCCTGAGAGTGATGTGCATATGACCACAGTCTATTTATGTTTAGATTGTGTTTTGATCAAGTTTTTTTACGGCAATTAATATGTTCAATTAGTATATCTACACATTATTCAACTTTGTAATTATCTGTTTCTAATCTGGGTGAAAGAAGATTGATATTACACCCATAGGACATAAATATAATGTGCAAAATACATCAAGCTTTGTAAAGAGGCAGAATTAAAAACAATTAAGAATGACCATGTTTAAAAAAAAAATGACCATGTTTACAAAAAAAAAAAAAGGATCCTCATTGGTTGTTGACATTGGCTTTTCCTATTTTTCTGAGGTCTACAACACAATTTCAGCAAAACTTCAACTGTTTCGTAGCCGATATTGCACACCTACTTATAACCGCTATCATACCACTTGAGTAACTTATCATTATGTAACCCTATAAGGCAGGAATGCCTCATACTATGGGTGAAGCAAGAAAAATATAATAATATTATTGGCGAGTGTGCGCATTGCCAGTTCCAAGTTCAGATAAAAGGAGAAGGGTTGGCATCAAGAAAGGCATTTGGCCATCAAAACATCCAATCTCTTTTTGGGATAAGGTGGAAGAAGAATAAGATAATAAGAGTTTGAGTTCACAAAAATTAATGAATTTCGAGAAATTTGCATATTTTAATGGACTCTTTTTTCTTTCATACTTAGTTTAACTGTAATTAAATATTCTAAGTATGGTAGTTAGGTTTCCTTGAGTTTTGCCCATAAACGCACGTCTCTCCACCAATTTCTTACAATTTTTTATGAATAACATAAGTTGAATTTTATGTGAATCATGCATGAATTTAAGTTCTGAGTGAACTGTGCTAAATCACATGACTATCGCTTCCATTTCCCTAAACTATGAAAACGTGGATTCACTATCTTCCTCTTCACCCAATCAATCCAATGTCCAGGTACCTTCTATGAAAGCCTCGTCTTTAATAAACAATATACAATATATACTACCAAAAAACATAATCTCTTTAAAAAGGCCAAAGTGATAATATCTTACATTAATTGAGAGGCACCAAAGCATTCAGCAAATAGAATCAACTGTGTCAGGTGGTCTAAGTCAAAACCAACAGTGGCAGCTCGGGCAAATGCCATTCTCTGCTCTTTCTGTAATGTAGTTTTACGAGTCTCAAGTAATCTAAGAAATTGAATCCTGACAAGAAAAAGTAATAATCAATACCCATACAGTAAAACAATGACAAGAAATGACAATAGCAACCACTAAAACTTCATTGACATACAACAATCTCAATTTATAAACTACTGGACAGTAATTTAAAAGCTTCAATTATCTTTCTGACTTGGGATAATCTAAATTATCAAACATAAAATAAAGGAACAAACAGTCATTCTCTTCAAAATTTCTGCCTAA
This sequence comes from Piper longum, assembly GCA_032619315.1. Classification (NCBI taxonomy): domain Eukaryota; kingdom Viridiplantae; phylum Streptophyta; class Magnoliopsida; order Piperales; family Piperaceae; genus Piper; species Piper longum. The sequence goes on along the minus strand of JAVDBV010082574.1, from coordinate 17,792 downwards.
TGTTGAATATATAATATAAAAAATACAGTCCTAATTCCATTAAACAATTGAAAAATATGGCCTCATAAGTGATAGAATTCAAATGCGTACTTTGAGTTCTCCTTCTCCCCATGATTTGCAGAGACATTGGATTTGGATGGATGTGCCTCTGGCTGCTAGCAACAGATTAAAAAAGGGAAACTGTAAAGCAAGATAAGGGCGATAATTTCCTTCTACCATATACACATACATTGTAAAGAACAATTGCGCTCTCTGAATCAGCATCAATCGCAGATTTGGCACCTAGAATATCAATGAAACTCTAACTATGATCTTTTAGCATGATTATTATGTTTAATCTTTGAAAGTTATCTTAATTCTCATAAATGTCAGGGTAACAACAATGGTCTAGAAAGCTTTTTTCTTAAAAAAATGGATTTGAAACTGCATCATCACACATAGAACTCTGAATAACAATCTTGAAATTTTACATCCAATGCAATTACTATATTCTTTTGGATGGCTTTCCACCTACAAAATAGCAAGATTATTAACTTGCAGCAGACCAAGAAAAGAAAAGAGGTCATCTGAGATACAACTCACCTGGGTGATACCCAGATTTCCACTATTCTGGATTGAAATTGCTTCCCCAATTTGTAAGATCTCAGCTTCTATGGTACTGACTAACCTCAGGAGTGCTCCCAAACCGCACAAACCTGTTGTTGGAATGCATTTTTTTTTATGGTGCCTGACTAAAAGCTTTAACTGTTTGAGAAGTGATGAACTCCTACTTCCACTCCACATTTAATTTAAATGGATAATCTATTAATAATGCCATCATAATGATACAATCATCAACGAGTACATGGTCTTGGCAAGCGTATGATGTATATATAATCATTACATACCTCTCCATAGTGCCTTTTGTGAACCATGTAGCATCCTTTCCACAATCAGGAATTAGCGTAATGGAGTACCCCCCTTTTGCAATTTGATCTTGGGCTGTAAGATGAGCTAGAAAAGGCTTACCAATCCAGAGACAAGCTTCTCTGTCCTTCCATTTGCTATAACAACCAAATCACACATAATAATAAAGAAAAAAAAAAAGAAATAAACTAATTGAAGTTAAAATTGCTGTTTGTTCTTAAAAAGAAAAAAAAAACTTCAAACAATAGAAGCAAAATACGTTTAGCACACAAAGTACACATGAACGGATATAGAAATCTGGGAAATGCTTGAAATGGTTAAATAAAATGGCTACTTAGAACCTGCATAGTGTATGTTGCAATTCAAGTCTTAAATAAGAATTCTTACTCAATTCATGCAAAAGAATCCTAAATAAAAAATTCTTGCCTTTCATTAATACGCAACCATAATGAAGCTACTTACAATAATTCATGAAGCAATTACGTTTTGGTCATAAAACAAGCAATGTTAGCATCGATAATGCATAATAAGAGTCAAAATGGGTGAAATCTCATGTTATTGCAAATAAATTTGCAAAACAGATATAACATTTCAGACATGCAGTGGATGCATGCGGTGGATGAAATACTAAAACAAAGCACTTGAATAATAAATCAGAAATGCTAAGAAAGTGGAAGAAGGCGCTCAGTAAACGAGAGAAATGAAGTACAGCGCAAATGAAAGAAGACTGACATAAAAAATACATTGAACGGATGATTCAGAGGTGTCCAACAACACATAACAAGAAGATAAAAGCCAAATATATCATTGCACAACGGAGAACAACAACACAAAACAACAACATAACGGAAAGCAAAGCATTGTATGCATCATACTATCATAATTACCTCACATCACAACACAAGCAAGAAGATGGGAAAGAAGTCAAGCATACATCAAGTGAAGAGTGATGAGGATAACCTGTTCCGAGTAGGCGTGAGTTGAAAGACGAGAGAGTGAACAGAGTTTCCGACTGCATAATTGTGTAATGCAAGAAACACAGATCGGATAAGGGTACCTCAAAAAGGAATACCTTCACTCCAGAACCACAACAACTGCAATGATGCCAATAGAATAAAAGGAACAAAAGTAATTTGGAGAGGCAGGCTGATGGGTACTGCATATTTCTTTTGAGGTTGAAAAATGAGAATAGCCAAGAACATCAAGATGGAGATGCATCAATCCAATCCAATGAAGTATTAATAGTTAAGAAACAAAAATGTACGTCAAAAGAAGGGAGAGATGTAAACGACAACCAAACACAGATGGAAGGGAAAGAGACAGTGGGAGTGGGAGTCTGGAGACAGAGACAGTCCTTGGATTCCCAACAGACCGTGAACCTTGCAGTCTCCCATAACCACCAAACAAACACATTAAATTAATTAATAGATTATTTTATAAATAAACATATTGTGTTGGAACTTCCTGGCTCCTACTGGTGGGCAACGTGTAAATTTCTTACCTGAAAAAAAAGCATGTAAAAACTCATAACCACCAACGTGTTTGTTTGGTGGTCTCCCATAACCACCAAACAAACACATTAAATTAATTAATAGATTATTTTATAAATAAACATATTGTGTTGGAACTTCCTGGCTCCTACTGGTGGGCAACGTGTAAATTTCTTACCTGAAAAAAAAGCATGTAAAAACTCATAACCACCAACGTGTTTGTTTGGTGGTCTCCCATAACCACCAAACAAACACATTAAATTAATTAATAGATTATTTTATAAATAAACATATTGTGTTGGAACTTCCTGGCTCCTACTGGTGGGCAACGTGTAAATTTCTTACCTGAAAAAAAAGCATGTAAAAACTCATAACCACCAACGTGTTTGTTTGGTGGTCTCCCATAACCACCAAACAAACACATTAAATTAATTAATAGATTATTTTATAAATAAACATATTGTGTTGGAACTTCCTGGCTCCTACTGGTGGGCAACGTGTAAATTTCTTACCTGAAAAAAAAGCATGTAAAAACTCATAACCACCAACGTGTTTGTTTGGTGGTCTCCCATAACCACCAAACAAACACATTAAATTAATTAATAGATTATTTTATAAATAAACATATTGTGTTGGACCTTCCTGGCTCCTACTGGTGGGCAACTTGTAAATTTCTTACCTGAAAAAAAAGCATGTAAAAACTCATATGAGGCTACAATGCTACATACAATTTGTGCTCAAGAAAAATTGATCTCATAATTCTGATTTTTCGTCTAAATCCAATTAGACAAGGAATTTATGTCGAAGATATTTGACATGGCGTCTGAAATAATGTCCATAAATACAAACAATGTTTTGTATGAAGGCAACTGGAGCGACTCCTATCTACTTGAGGTGCACCAAGCCAGCATTCTATCCATTATCCAAGAAGATTTACGAAAGTTTATAACAAAAAATACTTTTGAACGAAAATTGGACGTGTATACAATTTTCACTCTTATTTGAATTCGGGAAAAAAAAGTAAGTTCCAACATTAACTAAGAATGATACCCTACCATGTTTTTTATTTTCTTGTGAAAAAGAAAAGCTCATAAAAAATGGAGTATTATGATCCTACAAACAGCGAGCAGTCACAAAAAATGGGGATACACACAAACATTTCCAACTCCCCATCATTTTCAGAGAGTTGTTCTATCATCTATGGAGGTTGAAGGACTTTGATGCACATCTAGCTCCTTTATTTTTAATAGCTGAAGGTAATGAATAGAGCTACTGCCTGCCAGTCATTCAAGAAGGACCACAAAACCTTCCACCGTAATGCACGGTTGGGTGAATTGATCTCAGGGTAGCTCCCAACAGATGAGTCTTGCCGCATTGATTCGAACTATCGATAATAAGCCATATGCCTTGATGATCTAAATGGAGAAGAATCCAAAGGAGAAGGCCTACTATAGGAGGTAGTTGGTACAGCTGGTTTTTTAATCTTCGGTCTGATTTCGGAACGAAGCCATGATTCGACAACTGAAAGTAGATTCGTTGCATTTCTTAACTCCTCAAGATCTGAAATTTTTTCTGCTTTCATGAGCTCTCCATCCTGAATGTATGCAATATCTGTTGCCCATGTTTCCAACCCATCAAAAATATGTGTAGCATATACGATCATTGCTCCTCTCTGAAACAAGGTAGACATTGATTCAGATTTCAGAAGCTGTTTCTTATAAATATGTGCATGGTATGATAACGAATGAAGTTTTATTCTTATAGAACTTAGTGAAAGATATCAGTACCAGTTCACACTCTTCCTTAAAAAATTCTAGAAGATCTAGCCTCGCAACTACATCCAGATCAACAGTAACTTCATCCAACAAGAGAACCTGCATATTTCAGACATTAATACACTCCAAGAGTAATGCTAGTCTGGATAGCAAAAACTATGCGAGAATAAAATTAAGCTATTAAAAAATATAAAATGACAGATATATATTTATATATATAACAGAGTTCCCACTCCCCATAACAAGAACACAAACAACTAATTGCAAGCATAAAAGCAATTCATGGAGACACTCAAAAAATGATAATTCTTTATATGTGAACAGAATCACAGAACCTGAACATTGATCCTAGGTTCTATATTTTCTTGCCAAAGCCTCAACCTCATCAATTTATCTTTTAGAGCTGAAGGAGGTTTGATAAAATCCATGTTGCATGCGTGCATTGCCATCGGATCCAAAAGAAACATCAAAAATTTTCCATATCTTCATCCTAATACATTCATAGTACTTTGGTTTATTTGCAAAAAATTAGTCTCAAAGCTCCGAACTGGTATCATAACCATTGGCCACAAAGCCAACACCTTTTCCATTTGGAAGTACATCATGTAAAGGGCTTAGTCCATTGGCTAGGTGAGGTCTTTGTTTATGCTCAACACTGAATCACCAAAATCTTCTTCATTGTTCTCTTCGTTTCTTCTCATTTTTACAAGAGTTGGCACTTAATATGCATTGAACAACTTATATTTTTGACGTTTGTACCACCTTATGTATCATAAATAGAAAGGAAAATGTAGATAACAATAGACATGATAAAATCATCCCATTTAATCAACAAAATCAAAGATCTATAATCAAAATGGAACAACGAGAATGCAAAAGACCACTTGGGAATGTTAGCGATCTGGGTTAGGTATAAAAGCATTGAAGTTGGAAGTTTTGCTAAAAAAAAGCTAATTATAACACCACTGAACATGGCAAAACAAAACACTTGGTTTTTTGTAGTATTCTCCTCAGTGTCAAGGTTACATTTATTCAATAACAATACTAAACTGGCTTGCAATAAAGGCAGATGTTTGAGCAAATAAAGATACCTTGAAGGGATGCAGAAGGCCCATACATATTTGAACTCGTCGACGCTGCCCATCAGATACTTTATGCATTCGCCATTGCAGGTCTATGTCGAGCAGTTCAATAAGCTTCTCTCTTCTCAACGGATCTACACTTTCAACTAATAAGACGAATAGAACATGTTATAACTAAAACAAGGCCTTGCATTGTCAACCCAAATGTGTATATATTTTTTTTTCAAATATCAAGGAAAAATGATTATGATAATTTATCAGTAACAAAAAAAATTATGAGACTAACTACCGCCAAAAATCATATGCTCTGCAGAAAAATCTCCTTGCAACGGAATTTCTCCCTGGATAGATAAGATATAATGTTCTCAATTAGCTTTCAACAATTAATCATATATATAAATATTGACTACAGATACAAGTCAACAACAATTAATAAAGGAGAAACTCACAGCAGAGCCAACAGTTTTGCTCCATGAACCACCCAAGTACGAGAGATCGCCGCTACAGACCAACTGGGTATCGTGAAAGGCAGAACAATTGAGGACTCGGACAACATTTCTGCCACCCACCATGTGCTTCCCAGCCATAATTTTCAGTAAAGTAGTTTTCCCTGAATTGTAGAAAAAACCCACAACAAAATTTGCACGTTATTACTGTTTAATTTTCGCGTACTACGCACATGAACCCCCGAATCAACATATAGAGAGCTCATAACAATACCAGATCCATTGGCGCCGACAAGGAGGCAGCGAGAACCAGGGGCGATGTTGAGGTTGAAGTCTGAGAAGAGAGGGGTTTGGTCTGGGTAGGCAAAGTGGAGGGCCGTGACCTCAATGCCTTCCCCCGTTTCCATGACGCACCAAGGGAAGAAGTGTAAGCATCCTCTCATCCTCCTCTTATTGTGTGCATAGAATATGTGCACCTGACATGTTTTACTTTTACCTACCCCACGAAACTTTTAAAGTCTTGCATGAGGATCCCTGCTCTGCGTCAACGTGTCCCTTTCTCCACCAATCACTTTTTTCCCACTTAGTACGTATTTTGGAGTTTTTTATTTTAAGAAAAATATAAGGTTATAATAAAAAAAATTTTATTCATTTCTTTTAAAATTACCCAGTACTTGGAAGTGGGATAATTAGTAGGTGATTTTTTTTTGTAATGATCATGCTTTCCTCTAAACTAATTTTTTTTAAAAAAAAATTAAATACCCACATGTGCCTGTGGCTTGCCACCACTGCCGCAACCCCAACCCTCGAGGAGGTCTTATCCAGCCACCCTAGGTTTGGGATAGCCGGTCAACTATTTTTTTATAATTTTTTTATTTTTTAATATTTTTATTTTATTTTAATTTTTAAATGACGCTATTTTTTATAATTTATAATTTTTTCCGTGACTTTCTAATGACTTTGAAATATCGAGAAAAAATTTTCTTTTTTAATAAAAAACTCTAAAATTTTTGTTGCTTATATTTTTTATTAATTATGTATTTTTAAATTAGGATGCACATTGAGTTGTAAATTTGAGATTTGTGTTTTTCGATGTCATTATAATTTATAGTATAACAGATAATTTAATAAATAACATAAATAATTAAATTGGGTACTCTAAGTTAGATACATGTCATATAAATTACATGAGATGAGTCTAAGTTTGGTTTAGTTTTAATAAATGGTGGAATAAACAAATACAAAACAATTATATTGTTTATCTCTTGTGACCATAGAATTATAGGCGTAAAGATGTAAAGGGTTTATTAACTAAGAAAAACAATAGATATAGAAAAATAAATTAATTAAAATTATATTTATTTATAATTATTGTACTTAATATTTGGAAGCACTAAAACCATTTTATTTATAGATTTTTTATTGAATAGTTGGATGAGATATGATTGGAGGGCGGTTTCTTAAAAAGTCTCACTTTTTGTTTATTATATTGTTGATGTCGGACTATTCATTATTATTATTATATTTTGAAAACTCTAAAACATGGGCATGGAATTATGTTACGATTTATGAGATGGTTTATATATTATTTATAATGTTTTTATTTCCGCTAAATTAATTTGTTGCTACGTTAAAATCACCTAGTTATTTTATTGAAGCTGTTAACCGCACAATAATAAAATAGAAGATTCTTAATTTATAATGAAAGTTAATTAATTAAGTTTATCTAAACAATTATTATGGGAAAGAATAAAATTTAAAATCTTAAATAGCTTAATGAATGGTCCTGAGATTAAATTGAAGTTAATATTTTTCAATTTAGTGATCCACCTAGTGATAAATAGGAGTCTCATCATATGTTTTGATTGAATTATAAATTAAATTATTCCAAGCACTCATCCCATCTAAATATTTGCAAACATATAATGGGAAAAGATTACAAAAATAATAGGTGGGAAAGGTCCTGTGCCCCACGTTGAATATGAATCATTCAATTGTAAGGATAATTTAAATTTAATAAAAATTAAAAAGAAAAAAACCTAATCCCCTCCTTCATTACGTGGGTCAAATCCAGCTAAATTTAAAATATGATTTTTTTAAAAAGAAATTTTGAGGCCATAATCTGGTTATAGTTGTCGAGCCTAACAAGTTAGTTGAATATGGTTTATGGGTAGACAGATTTAAACTATTTTTATAATCAGACAGTCTAAATCAACTTGTAGTGAATGACTTTCTCTCGACTATTATAATTCAATATATATATATATATATATATATATATAATCATGTTATACTGACTCTGCCTATAATTTTTTTAAATAATGATAGCTATTAAATATGATCTATAAAATTTAACTTAGATACTTACGGTTGGGAAAGCAGGGAGATATAACTTAATGTGTAATTATATAACAAAAGAGTCTTTTTTTATAATAGTTATGTGGGATCAAACTAGTTCGGGTCTGCGGGCACCGAATATGTAAGCGCCGTGTTCAATTGGAAGCTGCCTTGGAAGAACCATCTCCATTTCCTCGTCCCCGCAATTCACAAGCCGAAAAAGCGAGAAAGAGGGCTGCGAGTCGCACGCAAAAGGGGAAGCGCCCGCCCAAGAGTGAGCTAGGGTTTGGAGGTGGGGGAGATCGATGTCGTACCTTCTTCCCCATCTCCACTCCGGCTGGGCCGTCGACCAGGCTATTCTCGCCGAAGAAGAGCGCCTCGTCGTCATCCGCTTCGGCCATGACTGGGACGAAACCTGTATGCAGGTCTGCTTCTTCCATCCCCTTCCTTCCTTCCTTCCTTCCTCCCTCCCTCCTGCCCTTTTTCTGTTATTCTCCTTTTTTCCTCGTTCTCATGCTGTTGCCGTAATCAGTTTTGCTTCATTTTGGGTTCTATTGAAATAATTATACTTCTTTTTAACCTTTTTGGTCGATGGCATGCATATGTCTGCATGAAAATGTTGACGGAGACATGTTATTTTTTTTTCCTTTTTAACCTCTTGTACTACTTACCTATTGAATTTCTTTTCGATTAGGTAAACAAAGTCCGTGAACCAAATAATGATCCCGCCTGAATTGATGGGATAAAATGATTTTGGGGAACGAAGATTAGAGGTTAATGAAAGTGCTTAATTTAACGGAATAGATTTAATACAGGTTTAGTTAGTTCCGAGCTTCATTTTATGTCCCACCACCCAATTTTTACGGGGGGCTTTGTTTGCAAATTGTGTTATTTCTTTTCTTCAGCAATTTTGTAGCTCTTTGCCATGACATACCGTTTATTCCTTGGTAATATGTATAGTCTCAAAATGAACTCATCATGACGCTTCCTCTAGATGTTAAGCTAGTATCTTTTCAAAGTAATATGTTCTCTTCATCGATTTAGGCCTTTCCAAAATGACAGACGGATTCCCCCAGTTTCCATGTAATTGTGGTAGCCCGTGTGTATTCACCTGCATGAAATTTCTAATCATCGTTTTAGTAGCTTTCTTGTTGGTGATATGATTTCATTTTTGTGCAGCTATCATATGTACACGTGTGAACTAATTTTATCTTGGCATATAGGTTTCTTTGATTAGATCGTGATTTTTGTTATTTTAATTTCCAGGCTTAATCTGTTATACCACTTCCAAACGACCTTAGTGTGTCTGTTTTTTATTTTATTTTTAAACAGTATAACAGAAACAGTTATCATGCCTCTTCCTAAATACCTCAGTGTCTCTGTTTCTTAATTGATGAAAGATGGTTAATAAACGTAGATTATGTTTTTTTAACAGTTTTTGCTGATTTTTGAGAAGTTGTTTACTTCAAAAGAAGATATATTACTTTTTAATGAGAAGTTGTTTATTGCTCCATAAGATTTAAGTCATTGCTTTTTGAAACCTCTTAGTTAATAGCTTTAAGTCCTTTGTTCTATATAAATTAGTGTTATACTTCGAGTAGTATTGGGTTTCTTATGAGTTATATCAGATATGCCTGCCTATCAGAGAAGTTAAGCATCTTACTCAATGTAGGAGTGATAAAATTGCTGAAAAGCAAGTTTAAGTCCTCATATAACTTTCATGTTAATGAGATATACGGATGCAGTCCGATGAACTCTTCTCATATCAATGGCAACGTTCTATTTTATTTTCCATACCTTGGATTCTAAAAAGTTGATTTGAAAACTTACAGTATGCATAATTTTAATGGATGGCTAGTAATGAAATTTAATGGAGCACAAGCTACACAGCTCACACTGTCTGTATTATTGTCTTTGCTAAACAAAATGTAATAATTTTTGTCAGTCAGCATTTTAAGCAGTATGAATCCCGAAGGGTCATTTTAAGCAGTATAACTCCCGAAGGGGGTGATTGGGAAATGTCTTTGTGCAGGATATATTAGTGTTTTCTTCTGGAGATGGAAATCTCTATCTGCCTTGTTATTCAATAAATTGCCGTTTCTTCTCAGGTAGTTAAAAAGATATAAAATTAGCCATTATCTTGTTGATGCTAATACAAATATGAGATAATGATGATTCTATTTAGTCCAAATATGAATAAGGGGGAATGTTGACCGTTGTGAGAGAGAGAGAGAAAGAGAGAGGGAGAGGGAGAGAGAGGGAGGGAGGGAGGAAGAGGAGGAGAGAGAGAGAGAGAGAGAGGTTTATTTAGTTTATTCAGAGCACCCACGCCTAGAATTTGGTCTCGGCAGGGGTCGTGATATTTTCTATGATAATTAAAATAAAAACCTTGACTTATACCTGTGCTGGAGTTCTTTATATCTTGATAATTGGATTAAGTGGTAAGACATTTGAATATTATGCTGGTCTATTCTTTTACATGTAAGTATATAAACTACAGTTGCCAGACTCATACCTCTGATTTCGGTAATGATGGATGCTCTGAATACATAATTTATGGGCCTTATATACAAAACACTTCGATATTTTCTTCTTTTCACTGGAAAAAATTGTGTAGTATATTTAGGTCCAACTATTGTTCTAATTTTGTTGACAACTCCTGCATTGGGAGGGTTGGTTACTGGTGAAAGGGCCTTTTTCAATTGAAGTGGTTAAACCAAATTGGCGTGTCTCTTCATTTTCAGATGCGTTTCTATTGGCTGTTAGTTTTGTCTCCTTTTGATTCCGTTAACCTTTGGAATTTTTATACAATATGGTTTATCATGACACCTACATTTGAGTACTTTTATGACTTTGTTCTTTATTTCAGATGGATGAGGTGTTAGCTTCCGTTGCAGAGACGATAAAGAACTTTGCTGTGATATATTTAGTGGACATAACAGAGGTTCCCGACTTCAACACTATGTATGAGTTGTATGATCCTTCAACAGTCATGTTCTTTTTCAGGAACAAGCATATCATGATCGACTTGGGCACAGGAAATAACAATAAAATCAACTGGGCACTAAAGGACAAGCAGGAATTCATTGACATCATTGAGACTGTCTACAGAGGAGCCAGAAAGGGCAGAGGTCTTGTTATTGCCCCAAAGGACTACTCCACGAAGTACCGTTACTAGACAAAAAGGCAAGCTGTTTGCCCATGTTAAAATAGGCAAAGCTGTTTACCTGCATTTTAGCTAAGCAACCAAACCCCTCTTTATTCTAATAAACTACCATTTCATCTTGCAAATTACTCTATTTGATGGTTGAAAATTGTGGGAATTTCTGTGGTGCTCACATTTAACTATGCTTATATCAAAGGTGTGATCGTAGTTCATGTTAATGGCGTATTCAGTCCTTTGAATAGAAGAAACCAAATTTTCCTGACCAGTTTTATATTTTATATTTACATTACACGTAAATATTTTTTTTCCCAAGTACACTACACGTAAATGTACTGCCGAGTGTAGTTCGTATGTCATTCAGATGCCAAGGGCATTCAACTTTTGCTAATCTGAATTGGGCTGGCAGTTCTGCTAGTGCAGATAATCCAACTACCACGAGCGACTTTCACAAAAACTATTTGGTTTACTGCGTTACTTCTATAAATCCTCATGGAAGTGAAGTTTCATGTCTAAGAATGGTTTTAACATGCAAAAAGGAAGCCATGACATTTGTATGTTTTCATGGAAGTGAAGTTTCATGTGTAATAATGGTCTCGTAGATCGAACTAAACATGACTCTGAGACATCACACTTTTGGAATGCGATGCTTATCTGAACTGTATTTAGGGTTCATACTTGAACTGCATCTGGGGTTATACAAATGTTGATATCCCTCCCTTGAGGTCCGGGTACCAAGGTTTGCGTAGAACAACTTTTGCATGCATAATTTCAGCTACTCCCTGAACGGCTGAACTTTAATACGTATAGAAACATGGACGAGGCTTTTAAGTGATCGGAATTTATGTAGTCGGTGAACCTGCGAAGCCATCTAGGCAATTTTATGAATCTCGGACAGGGCCTTGTGAAACTCTGATAATCTTTGGTTCATTCTCATCAATGCGATGGACTTTATTTTGGAGTTCAGATAATCCTTGGTAGTTAATTCTCCATTTGTATTTCTTTAAATGTGCTGATGTCCTGTGGTCTCGGCCTCTCTCGATGTCCGAATTGTTTGTAACAAGACTTCGGCTAGAATAATCCCTTCGTGAAAAAAACAACAAACAAAACGAGTAATCCATTAATTTAACCATGGTTTATTCAATACACTTATACTAATACTAACTTTACCCAAAAACCACGAAGGCAAGAATAATCAATATTCGCCCTAGAATGATGAAGGTCGGGTGCAGATCCTTGTCTTAAGGTGGCAATTGGCTGATTATGATTGCAAAAACGGACATTCCCGCATGGCCTTTGAGGCAGTAGCGTCTGAGATATGGGACAAAACTCATTTCTCTATAAATCTTTTGACGAGAATGTATGGACTTGGACATGGAAAGGGACACGGATAAGGACGTGACCACCTCCATATGTCCCTCTTCCAACTGGGTTGAACCGAACAAACTGATACAGTGATACTGCAAGCATTGGAATTTGGAGGCTAATTTGTTAATGGCTCTTGGTCCCCTTGCAATCCCATCGAAATAGTAGACAACCACTCATATTCGACGAGTGTGCAGCTTGCTACGGGCTTGGACAACACAAGAGTCAAATGTTAATCACTTTTTTAACATAGAGCCTGAATCTTCTACGTGTATTTCTCTGTCTTCATCGAGCAACGGTTGATACAAATTCCTTTCGCTATATAATAACTAAATGAAATAGGCTAATCATGTAAAATAAATGATTGATTAATCCTTTTCTATTCAAATAATATTTTGTGAGTGTCGTTCTTGACGCGATTCGCCACCGACCGTGCCACTCCGCCGCCGCCGCTATGACGTCGACGACTACCCTCACCACCTCCTTGACGTTTTCCCCCTACCCAGCGCCGCCGCCGAGGCCGGCCGTGGGCCGATTGGAGTGACCCACCGCGCGGCCAGATTCGGCGCCGCCGACGACGGCCATCGCCGCCGCGGTCGGCTGTGTGGTCACCACCATTGG
>JAVDBV010082571.1:0-22070 GCA_032619315.1 Piper longum | reverse complement strand
TTTGGAAAAAGGGGGAAATGTCGGGAGGGAAGGAAAAACACGTTGGGTGGCAATTTCGTAAATAAAACTTGACTCGAGTCCGTCTCGAGTTAAAAATAATAACTAACGCATAATAAATCCTAAAAAAAATCTAGAAAAATCAGGAAAAATCCTATAAAATAAAATAAAACACACAACATCCAAATGACATGCTCTATAACTAATAACCCATCCAAACTATCCCATAACGCATCCTAACGCGGTAAACGACGTAAAACTATTTCTACGGTCACAAAATGAAAAAAATCTAAAATCATCAACTAGTATGCTCTCATGCATTGTGATAACTCATTCTCTGCTCATTCATGTCATTATCATCACATCCTCGCTACACATTACCCTCACAGCTCATACACGTGACCGGCATCGACTCAGTACACGTATTCTGAAATACACTCAACTCGAACCGACGGCTAAACCAATCGGCTAACGACTATAAAACCTGTGACTCGAATCATGGGTTTTACAAAACCGATCGGCTAGCGACTATAAAACCATGACTCGAATCACGGTTTTACAAGTGTTGTAACGGAAAATGTACTAATCATGCTTGATGATGGAAATGACTACGTGACAACTAATGATGATACTAATTGGATGATTGATTTTGGTGCATCGGTTCATGCTACCCCACATAGAGATTTCTTTAACACATATGCAACAGCTAATCTAGGTGTGATAAAGATGGCCAATAATGAGACTTCTAAAATTGTTGGTAATGATAATAGCATATTGTGACTGATTATTGATGATAAGGCCAAAAAAATAATGAGAAATGATTTTTCATAGTATACGACATTATGCAGTTATTTTTTATATATTTAATCATAGAATTATTTTTAGGATAAATAACACATTAGGATGCCTTATCTAGTAGTTTCTATGGGTTATTAGTTATAAAATATTTCATTTTGATGCTATGGTGTGTATTATAGTTTATGAGATTTTTTTATATTTTTCTAGATTGTGTTTTAGAATTTATTACGAATTCAGCCCGTCGCGCCTCTCCTCCTCCAATCGACGCCGCCATCCTTCACCTAACTGTCACCGAGCCTTTACCCCATCTTTTGGCCTCCATCCAACCTCCACAATGCCTTGACGCCGCACCCTACCACCTTGCACCTCGACGCCGAATCTACCACCGTCGTGCCGCCAACGCCCTTCCCCTTTAACCCCAGATCTTTCCTCCACACCGAGGGCCACCGCCGAGGCCAACCAAGGCCCGATCGGACAAGCCGACCGACCCCAGGTGACTCGACACCGCCTTCGACGATCATCGCTACCACTGCCGCCCGCACCACCACCACAATTGGGTCGAGCTCACCGATCCGATACTAACCCATAGCCTCAATTACTTTGCCAAAAAACCAGTGAAAACCGCCAAAAAACCTCTAGAAAAACATCAAAAATTTCCAAAAAACCATCGAAAATCAGATTCGCTAAAATTCATTGAAAATAGAATACGCAAGCGGGCACGTGCCAGTCGAAGCTGGCTCTGGATTGGTGAGCGAGTCATTCTATTCCCAATGGATCCTGACAACTCCACCTTTAAGTTTCTCAAACCTAAAGAAGTGTGGAGGATTACAGGCTATAATGGAGCACATGCCTAGACTTATGGTTTGAAAGAATACTGAAAGCACATGCCTAAGAGTATTCACCTATGTGCTCAGGGCTATGAATGATACGGTGGATGTAGAGGGCTAAAAGAAAAGAAAATTGATTTTCTTCCACAAGGGATAATTTTAAAGTTGCCAAGGCATGAGATGAGTTGGAATGGGACACTGTCTAGCCGAGGCCGACGGCTCCTGATTAACACCCTTATGAGAGATTCTATTAAGAAGTATATGAATGATTTCATTTAACATAAGAGTCAGCTCTCCTATGCAAATTTGTTTACTAGTTATTTTTGGATAAGTAACACTTGTTATTGATGTTTTTCTATTATCTATGTAGGTGAGAATTTAGACGATTGAGCGTTGTCGGGATTGCAAAAGAGCAGCGATGTACTATGCACACATGTACCTGTCGAATAAAATTAATATTGTTGAGTGAAGAATTACTGTGAATGATGCAAATTAAATATTATGAGATTTTTATTGCAGTAAATGATGAGGGAATTTAATGAAATGTTTTGCATATGATTAAAAATTGTGAATAGAATTGAGCAGGTTGAGCAATGAAATCCAAACTCGGCACAAAAGATCAAAATGAATAGAATGGAGATGTTGCAAGAAAATATCATGTTTTTTCTATGTTTTCCACTTTTATCATTATATATATAAATTATTTGATGTGAACAGGGTGGTCCCTATTGCACTTTTAGGAGAGACTCTATCTATTTTGTTTTATTTGTTTAAAATTATTGATTATTGAACTTTTAATGAGTCGTATTCTTTTTTAAAAAATGGTTGGAATAACATAGCATGCATCTAGAACCACGATAGAGCCTAAACATTTCATCCATACATTGAATGCTTGCATCACCATCCTCAAAGGTGTCGATGTTAAATTCGATTCAGCTTAACCAAATCAAATAGATTAGCAAACGGTTCAGTTGCCGGTAGTATTTTTTGGCTTAGTTCACGGGTGAACCGAAATGGGGTGTTACACTTGAACTTGTACATTCTGATGCGTGTGGTCCAATGAAGATATAGTGTTATTTGGTTACTTTTATTAATGATGCTTTAAGGAAGATATAGTGTTATTATTTGAAGAATAAAAGTGATATGTTTAATACTTTCAAATCATTTCATTTTCTTATAAAGAGAGAAACAAGGAAGATTTTGAAATGTTTGAGAAGTGATAATGAAGATGAATATTGCTTTAATGAGTTTGAGGTTTATTATGACAAACATGGCATTCCCAATGAGAAGACTATTCCTTAATACCTCGAAATTGAATGGAGTGGCCAAGAAGATAAACAAAACAATTCAAGAAATGGTTAGGTGTATGTTTTCTAGTAAAATTACCCAAATGTTTTTGGGCTAAAACTGTTTGTATTCCTTATTATTTAATTAGCAGGTCTCCTACACTTGCTTTAGGTGGAGATGTCCTAAAAAAAATTTGGAGTGATAGGAAGGTAAATTACAATTATTTAAAAGTGTTTGGTTGTAAAGCTTTTGTACATGTGCCTAAGAAACTAAGGTCTAAGTTTGATACTAGGATATTGGAATGCAAATTTCTGGGTGGGGATGAAAATTTTGGTTTCAAAGTTTGGGATTCTAAGGAGAAGAAGATTGTTCAAAGCCAGGATGTGGTGCTTTGAAAGAATAAGTTTTTAGAGGATTTTGAAAATGAAACTAATACCCAAAGTAATTCCCAGGATTGTGTTGTGAAGGTTAAGGCTTTATCTGCCCCTCCAATGGTTGTATAGGATATTGCTCAAGATGTTGCTAAACAGATTGATGAAGAAGCTAGAGATAACATTCCTATTTCCTTACCTAGTGACGGTAAAGGTAAGAAGAATGATATTACTAATGATATAGTTTCTTATGTTGTTGATGAACAAGTACATGATGGTGATTAGGCTGTTGATCAAGGGGAGGCTGATGCTACTAAAATAAAATTTGGTAGAGTTATTAAGTCATCCACAAAGTATCCAAAGTCTATTCATGTGATACTCACATACAGTGGTGAGCCTCAAGACTTTAGTGAAGTTCTTAGTCACAAGGAGAAAGACAAACTGGTAAGTGTCATGCGAGAGGAATTAAAGTTATTACATGAGAAAAAAACCTATGAGCTTGTGAATAGAACAAGACCAATGAGCTTGTGAATATTGCTAAGGGGATAAAGGCCTTGAAGAATAAATTGGTTTATCGACTTAAGCATAAAGAAGGTAACTCACAACCAAGGTACAAGGCAAGACTTGTGGTAAAAGGTTTTGAGCAGAAGAAAGGAATTGACTTTGACAAAATTTTCTCACCTATTATAAAAATGTCTTCAATCCATTGTGTGCTAGACAACATTTCTCCATGATGATTTTGAAACAATTTATATGGAACAACCTGAGGGTTTAGTGGACAATGAAAAGAAACAGATTGTGTGTAGATTGAAAAGAATTTATATGACCTCTAGCAACCTCCCAGACAGTAGTACAAGAAGTTTGATTCTTTTATCGAAAGTAAAAGCTACAACAAAACTGTTTCAGACTATTGTGTATTTATCAAAAAATTAGGGGAGAATGGCTTCATCATTTTGCTTCTTTATGTTAATAACATGTTGATTCTTAGGTAGGATAAATCAAGAATTACAGATTTGAAGAAATGTTTGGATAAATTCTTTGATATAAAGGATTTGGGTCCAGCTAAGCAAATTCTTGGCATGTCCATTCGGCAAGATAGAAAGGCTACGAAGATTTGGTTATCCTAAGAGAAATTCATTGAGAAGGTACTTGAGCGGTTCAAGATGAAGGAAGTCAAGCCGGTTGCTATTCCACTATGAGCTCAATCTAAATTAAAGAAGGGTGAACTAAATGATGAAGAGGTATGTGAGATTAAGAAGGTCCCTTATGTATCTACTATAAGGAATAAAGAAGTTTCCTTATGCATCTACTGGAGGGAGTCTTATGTATGCTATACTTTATACTAGACCAAACATAGCGTATATTGTCAGGGTAGTAAGTAAACATTTGTCTAATATAAACAGAGAGCATTGACAAGCAGTTAAGTTGATAATGGAGATATTTGAGAGGTACTTATAAGATAAATTTATGCTTTAAGAGAGATAAACCTATATTATCATTTTATACTAATGCAAATATGGCTGGTGACCCTGAGTCTAAAAGGTCT
This sequence comes from Piper longum, assembly GCA_032619315.1. NCBI lineage: Eukaryota > Viridiplantae > Streptophyta > Magnoliopsida > Piperales > Piperaceae > Piper > Piper longum. Next base: position 17,244 of record JAVDBV010082571.1, on the reverse strand, counting down.
ACTTCTAGGTGGTTGTTACTTTTGCTGGTAGTGTTGTTTCTTAGCAGTCCAAATTATAAAAGTGCGTTGCTCTACATAACTTCGCCACTAATTATGTTATAAATTCAAAATAAGTATGAAGTATTTTATAATAGTCAAAATGCTATATATTTAAGTAAAAACTTTAGCTTTCATCCAAAGAGTAAACACATAGATGTTTAATATCATTGGGTTAAAAATGTGTTAAGGAAAAAATTAGTAGAGTTGAACAAGGTTCGCATTATATGTTTACCAAGATTGTGACAAAGGATATGTATTTATTTTGTCAAAGTGAAGTTGGTATAGACAACTTTGCCACCAATTATGTTTAATTGACAAAGGACAAATAGCTCATGGATTCATGAAGTGGTGGATTTGTCAGGTTTCCTTCACTTATTCGCATTGAAAAATTCAATAGTCAATTTTTTTTACTTTTTTGTTTATTATACTAATGGTTGGTATTTTATATACATTTATTGGATTATGTCCTTTTCTATAAAAGTTTAATGAGGTGAATTTTTTTATTTCACTCATATTTTTCTATATAAAAGAGAATTTTGTTGATATTTTTTCTAGGTTAGGTCCCTTATAGCGCCTATTTTCCAACAATTTAGACCTTATAGAACGTGATGAGATTGGTTGTCACATTTATTTAGACCTTTATTAAGCTGCCGTGTTTGTAATACTGAACCACTTCAATGATATATTATAACTAAACATAACTTCTTTGTAACTAATTGGTGATCTCTTAGTTTTTTTCCAAGAAATTATTGGTCTCTGAAACACAAGTGATTATATAAACACTTAGACACATATGGATGAGCAAGAATATCAAGTTCCTATCAGCCGGAAATGAACAGAAACTCCTGCAAAAGAAATTGCACCACTAACAGAAATAGATATTTTTTTCTTCTTTTCTTTTTTCTTAACTGGAATAGATGATTTTTAGAAAGGGAAGTAGATGAACATCGTTGCTACATCATTTAGAACACATGGGAATTTCCCTCAAAAATCTCATCTCCTTTGGCTTCTCCCAAGAAGTAGCAGCTGCCATTTTTGAACACCACACAATCTCCCATTGCTAGCCCCGCACTACATTTGATCTTTTGATGATATCATAATAAGTTTTTGACTTAGTAAATGGACAAATTAATTATCGATTCAAAGAGTACTTGAAATCAGGCCTCTATTAACATATTGATTCCAACTGGTTAATCATAATTAAGTAACCATTTTGTCGAAAAGTTCAAGTTAATTAATATTATATTTCATTTTAACACTGGTCATGGATGTTCATCATTACTGAAGATTTACCATGCAACCAACTAACAACCATCAACATGTCAATGTATACAAGTTAGCTCTCCCCTGGAAAGGAAGAGGTGAGGATGTTGAGTTCATCGTGAGTGGTGTACGAGAATTCTTTGGGGGAGAAGATGCAAAAGCGTCACCAGGAAGCTCGCAAAATCAAACTCCCCTACCTCACCTGGTATGTCTTTTGTGCAAGACTTTGTTTTCGCTTAAAGCTGCAACATGTCTGGACAAAGTGCAATTGACAGAGAATGGGGCAGCTACAATTCCTACCGTTCAAGTGATGTGTTGGGACCCGCTTGCGTCGGAAATGGCCCATATCATGTGACGTTGGGCCCACTTAATAGTGACCGCACAATTATTTAGATTGACAACATTCCTAGGGGAGAAAGAAGAGGTTGGAATGATTAAAGTTTTAGATTTTTGAGCCGGTTCTTTTAATTCCCAGCCAGTGTCAAAATCCAGCTAACAAAAAGGGTTTCATTTTTATATATAACTGCAACGATGAAAATAAATAACAAATTAGATGAGTTGAAAATACATATCAGTTAATTTTCCGAATCCGAAAAGATTATTTAAGAAGACTGATTAGAGAGATAAACCTTTGGAAGTTTAGGGAAATTATCAAGACCTATAATATGGTTGATCAAATGCCCGCATGAATAGGCTACATAACATCACTTTGTTTAATCAAATGTCACTTAGATTTTAATCATAGATTAGTAGAACACATATCAAATTTGATGGGGGGGGGAAAAAATTGGTCTAAAAACAAGTGATTCGCTTTCAGGATTCCAAATCAGAAATCCAAAACCACGTGAAGAGAACTACACCAGCCGTCCGATCCATCCACTTCGGGACCCAACAAAGTGACAGCCCATCGCCGCCCAACATGGCCTTCGAAAGGTCGACGAAAACTCGTGCGACATCCCACGTGCGTGCCCATCGCAGATCAACGGTCCAGATCTCTTCTCCGCCCATATAAATATAACCTCTGATTTGTTTTTGTTTGGTCGTCGGTGGTGGATGCTGTTGACCTTCCTCGTCAACTCCTCCATTGAGCATTTTTGCCGAATTCAATCAAAAAGATCACTGCTTCGCTTGGCCTTGATCAATTTTGGCCAATTTCTGTAGGTGGCTCCTTCGTTTTTTTTCATAAAAATCTGTTCTTGTTTGTCTGCTAAATGCCGCTGCTCTCTGTTTTGGGCTCGTAGATATGTTGTTTGAAGATGATGATGAATTCTAATTCTTGTGCTAGATTTTGCTCGTAAGATCATGTTCTCGGCCAATTTTATGGCTTTTTGGATTGCTCTTGTGCATGTTTTTTCAATATACCTCCGTTTTGACTGCTATGCTTTTGTTGGTTTTCTGTTCTTGTTGGCTGCCAATTTCTGCTACTCTTCTGTTTTATAGTTCTAGAGTTGGTTTCTTGTTTGTTTTTCCGCTTTCTCTGTTCTGCACTATTTTTTTTTGGTAAATCCTGCAATTCTGGCAAAAAGATTCTTTCTTTCAATTAAAGTTTGTGATCTTGAATCTGTAATACAACAACAACAACAAAAATGGTTGCTTTCCAGTCCAATTTGGATAAATTAGCTGCACTTTGGTCACATCCCTCTGCAAATTGTTCTTATATGATATGATTTTTAATCTTTTTTCATGAAAACTGGATCTGTTTGGTTGACGTTGCAGAGAAAGAGTTGATCTTTTATTGTTGCTGAAGATGCTGCTCAGAAGCTCTTCTTCTCCAATCCTCGACTCATGGATCCCAACCATGGCCAAGGACTTATCCATTGACCCGCCGGATCTCTGCCACTCCCCTTGCCGCCGGAGCTCCGTTTCCTTCTGCTCTGCCGCAGCCCCCTCCCCTACCTCCTCCGACTCCTCCCAGGCCAGGCTCACCCGCGCGCTCTCCGAAACCGACCTCCGAGACCTCCACCACCTCCCCGCCCCCGTCCCCAAGCGCCGCCCGCCGCCTATCTTTCCGGTGGAGGAGAGCAGCGAGGAGGAAATCGACAAGCTTGACCGCCTCCTCTCCAGCACCGGCCTGGACGAGGCCTGCGGCGATCCGCACGGGTTCTGCTCCGTCGAGGTCGAGGAGAAGGTGCTCGTTGCCGGCGGCAGCTTTGGTGGTGGTGGTGGTGGTACTGTATGCGGCGGCGCCGGCGGTGGCAATGGCGGCGGCGGTGGTGGTTGTGATGGCGGATTCGGATTTTCTAACAATGGCAATGACAGCATGGATTTGTACTACAGGACGATGATCGAGGCCGATCCCAGCAATCCACTTTTGCTCACAAACTACGCCAAATTCCTCAAAGATGTGAGCTTTTGGCATCCGAACAATTCGAAACAATTCGAGTCTTTGTGGCCAACAATTTGAAGTTGTGTCTGATTTGGATTGTATCATGGTTTCTTTGGTAGGTTCGAGGTAATGTTGCAAAGGCTGAAGAGTACCTGGCGAGGTCGATCTTGGCGAATCCGAACGATGGAGATGTGCTTTCTTTGTATGGGAATTTGATATGGGAGTCCCACAAAGATGCCAAGCGAGCCGAGGGTTACTTTGATCAAGCTGTCAAAGCTGCTCCTGATAACTGGTGAATATATTTTGACTATGAGTGAATTTTTTTTTGCTCTTGTTCTAGCTTGAGTTGCTTATGTCAGCTAATAATTTAGGGCTGCATCTTTTCTTGGCTGAGTGGAATATGTGAACGTGTTTTCTTGTGCGATAATTTGATAAACTGAAAGTTGTGTATTTTATGGCTTGTTCATTTATATTGACGCTGCTTGTTTCTAATCTTCTTTCCATCGTGTGAAGAATTGCAATTGGTGCACATGGAAATTTTTTAGCTGCAACTTAAATTTTCTTCTTGCTCCGGCTTTTCTCTTGGATCGGTTGTAATGTGTAATTACGTTATGCTGTGCTCCAACTAGATCAAGGATATCAAGTTCCTGTGGTTTTTTGGCTTGTTGATTGACTGTATAGTTTATGCTAAGGATCTTGACATTGGTTGTGTCTTGATTATATACCATAAGCGATTGGATTAAGTGCCTATGGAGCAATATTGCTAACGTCTGTTGTGTTTTTTTTTTTACCAGCTATGTGATGGCATCATATGCTCATTTTCTGTGGGATGTTGATGAAGATGAAGAAGAAGAATCTCAGGAGAAGCTGGAGATACAGGCAGCGCCTAATTTGGTTTCGGAAGCATCTTCCCTCCATCGTTCCCCACCATTAGCTGCTCGCTCTTGAAGATTATGAGTAGAAATGTGCATAGAAACCTAAATAATGAAGAGTACATAACATGTAAAAATTATCACCAAGAGCTATGACTTACTTTGAGCTTGAGGGTTATGAGCTATGAAGAGAAAACAGACTAGATACCCTGACGCTAATTCTTGACTTTTGTGTTGTGTTGCGTTTTTTTTATTGTATGTTATTGAGCGGCGAGATGAAATGGACCTGTGGACGAATAAACTGTTGTGTCTAGCCTTCAATCTTGTGCACGCAAACGGGTATAAACTTGGTATCAACTGAGATGAAGACAAGTGTGGTCATATTACAGCTAGATCAACGCAGCTGTGATAAATTCTTAATGGTCCTCAATAGCGCATCGTATGTTCTGTTTGCAGCTGGAAATTCTTCATCTAATCCATGGTTAATCCTTCTGCTGGCTTTCATGTGTGCTTACTCGTGCAAGTTATTATTCTTGTCATCTTAGGTGCTTCTCTTGCCCGCTTCCCCAAGTCCATCTCTGTCACCGTCAACGTCCGTACTCTTCTCAGTGGGAGTGGTCTGAGGCGGAAGAAGACGCAAAGGAAGCGACAAGACGATTTGATTTCTCAGACTGATGCACTGGTTCAAGAACTGTAATTTTGGCCTTTTGATTTTCTTTTGTTTTTTTCTTAGACTTTTTCCAGCTTTTTGTTCCATTCCTATGTAAATATCCCTCCAAATGTACTGTATATGTGTAGGAAGACTTGAGATATATTCGTTTTTTCCATATGTAGATTTTAGTTTTGCAATTTTTCCTATTTGCTACTACATGTAGAAGACGCAAAGGAAGTGATAAGACGATTTGACTTCTCAGAGACGGATTCACTGGTTCAAGACTCTGGTCATAGCCTTTTGATTTCTTTTGTTTTTTTCTCCGATTTTTCCAGTTTATGTTCCACTCCTATGTACATATCCCTCCAATTCTACCGAATATGTGGTGTAGGAAGACTTGAGATAAATTCATTTTTTCCATATGTAGATTTTTGCCTTGCAATTTTTCCTATTTGTGACTACATCTTTTCCAGTTCCTCAGATTTGAACAAATTTTAAATGTAATGTGTGTATTCTGGTTAGCTCACATTGCTTTTGCTGTTAAAAATGCTTCTTTGGTCATGGAGAATTTTCTCAACTATAAATTAAATTCTAAATACCTTGGATTAATGGATGTATTAGTGCCAAATTAAGACAGAAGTCATTTTGATTTTATACCCTTCAGCCTAGATTTTATGTCATCAATCCCCTCTTATCTTGATTCTTGCTTGTTGAAGGAACAGCAATTAATTACCTTTTTTTCTTTTGGCTGGTTGTGCTAGAGAAGAGTTGGCTTTAAAGTAAAAATTGGCAATTTTTTAAGTTAAATATTAACTTGAATCGGGTTAGTTGCACAATGGTTAGATAGTCTTTTCTGATTTCAGAGCATTTTTTAGGGAGACAATATAGTCGTGCATAGTGACTGCTATTCATATTATTGCTTACAGTTTATTTTATGGATGATCATTGGTTAATGGTTCATAATCAAATAAGTTGGCATCAACATTGCTTTTCTATTATGATTCTTGAGTTGATGAAAGTTGAAAGCATAGCATTTAGGAGTGGATGTTGAAGATCAGATCAATATTAGGGATACATAATAGTTTCATTCCCTTTTTTCTCTTCTTAAACTTGATATATCGTGCTTCACCAGTCCAGACTGCCCTGTTTCTGCATCCTGGCTTTTTCATAAATATTTTAACTTGCATGGAATCATAAAAGAATGACCAACAAAACTAGCCCAACAACGTGGCCTCTTCAAATCAATAAACTATAATCCATTGGAAGCAAAGGCTTCTCTACTAGCATCAGATTATTGGATTCAACGTGGCTTCTTCAAAACTGTTATCGCGACTGCTACAGCTGTGTTGAACCTTTGCAAAGAAGATTTTTAAATTTATTGTTATCTGTTCAGAACTCAAGCTCACCATCAATAGCAGCCTTTTTTATGTTTAAACATCCAGAAAACTGGACACTAAATAAGCACTTGCTGCTTATATCATATTACCGAACTCTAAATGCTTTGCATTTTGTGGTCAAAAAAGTTATCTGATATCTTGCAGCTCAAAATAGTTTCAAAAACCAATCTTCTCTAGGAAATTTCATGGCACTAATCTAAACTTTTCCCAACAAGCATAATTAACCCATAACGGTTTAATATAAGTTTTTTTTAATGCGCATCTTTTTCCACGTAGTTTTAATATAAATTAAAAGCTTTATAACTACAAAAAAGTTATCTGATATCTTGCAGCTCAAAATAGTTTCAAAAACCAATCTTCTCTAGGAAATTTCATGGCACTAATCTAAACTTTTCCCAACAAGCATAATTAACCCATAACGGTTTAATATAAGTTTTTTTTAATGCGCATCTTTTTCCACGTAGTTTTAATATAAATTAAAAGCTTTATAACTACAAAAAAGTTATCTGATATCTTGCAGCTCAAAATAGTTTCAAAAACCAATCTTCTCTAGGAAATTTCATGGCACTAATCTAAACTTTTCCCAACAAGCATAATTAACCCATAACGGTTTAATATAAGTTTTTTTTAATGCGCATCTTTTTCCACGTAGTTTTAATATAAATTAAAAGCTTTATAACTACAAAAAAGTTATCTGATATCTTGCAGCTCAAAATAGTTTCAAAAACCAATCTTCTCTAGGAAATTTCATGGCACTAATCTAAACTTTTCCCAACAAGCATAATTAACCCATAACGGTTTAATATAAGTTTTTTTTAATGCGCATCTTTTTCCACGTAGTTTTAATATAAATTAAAAGCTTTATAACTACAAAAAAGTTATCTGATATCTTGCAGCTCAAAATAGTTTCAAAAACCAATCTTCTCTAGGAAATTTCATGGCACTAATCTAAACTTTTCCCAACAAGCATAATTAACCCATAACGGTTTAATATAAGTTTTTTTTAATGCGCATCTTTTTCCACGTAGTTTTAATATAAATTAAAAGCTTTATAACTACAAAAAAGTTATCTGATATCTTGCAGCTCAAAATAGTTTCAAAAACCAATCTTCTCTAGGAAATTTCATGGCACTAATCTAAACTTTTCCCAACAAGCATAATTAACCCATAACGGTTTAATATAAGTTTTTTTTAATGCGCATCTTTTTCCACGTAGTTTTAATATAAATTAAAAGCTTTATAACTACAAAAAAGTTATCTGATATCTTGCAGCTCAAAATAGTTTCAAAAACCAATCTTCTCTAGGAAATTTCATGGCACTAATCTAAACTTTTCCCAACAAGCATAATTAACCCATAACGGTTTAATATAAGTTTTTTTTAATGCGCATCTTTTTCCACGTAGTTTTAATATAAATTAAAAGCTTTATAACTACAAAAAAGTTATCTGATATCTTGCAGCTCAAAATAGTTTCAAAAACCAATCTTCTCTAGGAAATTTCATGGCACTAATCTAAACTTTTCCCAACAAGCATAATTAACCCATAACGGTTTAATATAAGTTTTTTTTAATGCGCATCTTTTTCCACGTAGTTTTAATATAAATTAAAAGCTTTATAACTACAAAAAAAAATTCTTTATTAAGCTTGTCTATCGATTTATCTGCTCTAAAAACATGTGAATATTTTTTACTCAAAAAGTAGTTAATTGGATATTCAACGCTATCGTCTATCAAATTGCGTCCTCAGTTTATTATACTTCCACCTTTGTTTTAATGCTTGTATTCATGCATCATCAATTTGAGCCTGCGCGTCAACTAATGTATTGAACAAGCAAAGCACTCGATGCATCTCTATATCTACTAAACAAGAAGGATACTAGTTCTTTCCATGAGCAAGATCATCTTCCGCACTATAACAATGGCAGCAAAGATGATGAACTTGAAGAACTACTTGCCTGCCCTTTGCTTCAGCCTTCTCCTTTTGTTGCCGCAAGCAAGCAATCTCCAAAAAACAGTCAACGGCGCCGGCCATTTATTGTTTTGGTGATTCTATCTATGACAGCGACAACAAAAATTATCTCCTGACTGTCAAGAGCAAATTTCACACCTATGGTATTGATTTTGTCAACGGACATACTATAAAGTTCACCAAGAACAACACAATTGTGGATTCATTTGGTAAGAATCCATGAAATGTTATTAGATCAAGATCACTAGTGTTAAATATTCTCAGTGCTATTTGTTTAAGCTTTCCTAGTCTTTTTCTTTATGGGGTCTTGATCAATCAAATGTCTTGAATGTTGTTTGCAGCTGAGAAACTGGGACTACGTTTTCCTCCATATCTTCGATTGGTTGGGAAGATGAAGCCTCTAACAGGAGTTAACTATGCATCAGCATCATGAGGCATCCTTGATGAAACTGGAAAAAGATTGGTAAACCTCCCAAACCAATCACTCAAATTGGAGTTCATGATCATGCAAACAAGGCTGCCAACTTTTTTCAACTAATAAGAGACTTGTTTGCGATGCAGGGACAATGCTTGCCACTACGTAAACAGATATATTACTTTGAAGAAACTATAAGACAGCGAAAGAGGAAGAACCCATTCCTACAACTTTCCAAAAAAACGTACCTTGCAGAATCTATCTTTGTAACCTCAATTGGATCAAATGACTATTTCAGCAATTATCTGCAGCCAGATTTCTACAACACTAGCACAGTAACTCCTCAACAATTTTCTCAACTACTTGTGGACAGGTTCTCTCAACAGTTGGAGGTAAATAAAATGACCACTAGATTGTCGCATATTAACCATTATGACTTCTAAAGCTGTTGGTGTATATTCATGCTACATGTTGCAGATAGCAAGAACATTTGTGGCGTTTGATATTGGGGAAGTAGGGTGCATACCGGCCATTGTTGCTGTTACAAACTCCACAGGTCCATGTTCCGACGATGTGAACCAAGTGGTTAGCTTGTACAATCAAAAGCTTGAGCAGAGACTTCCCCAGCTCGAAACAAATCTCCCAAGATCAAAATTTACTTTCGGGGCCTCCTTTAACTTGGGTCTGCCATCAATCTTAAACCGACCCAATTCGGTAAGTTGATTAATTAGTTAGTTTCAATATTAATCTCCATTTATAATTCACCTGTATATCTTGATCATGGAGTAAAAGTGGATAACAATATTCATAAATCTTGCAGGTTTTCAAGCAGAAACTGTACCATGTTGTGCTGTAAATAATATGGGAACATGTATTCCAGGCGGAGCAGTGTGCCAAGATAGGAGTACATATATATCTTTTGATGCAATTCACCCAACCGAGGCCATCTACTCCATCTTTGGTAACAGTTGTTTCGATCAATCTTCTATTTGCTGTCCCCACTGTCAAACAGCTCTCACAAGCATAGAACCTTATGATCAATCTTTTGTGAGCACTCCACATATATATGTATGCAAATGAAAGTTAATAATAATAAACGAGAATAATGACCTGAAACTTGTATGGCGTGTTGCCATCAATATATTTTTATTGGATATGCGAATCAGAAAACAAGATATTAACGACCATAAATTTACCATTAAAATTTGTTCGTGTAACGATTGACTTTTTACGTGAGCCAATACATTGCATGGCGCATTACCAGAACTACTTAATTATTATTTACTTTAATAATATATCAGATCATTATAGTTAATTTTCTTATTTGATATAAATATATATTTAAAATTGGAGGCCAAGTTTATCTATAACATAGATCTCTAAAATTAAAATATAGGTTGCGTATGAGATAGATTCTTGACCGTAAAATATGATTAGGTTTGGGCTAACTTCTGTTAGGGCAATATGATATTTATCAAGAGGCTACGACGTACATGTGTGCAAGCATTGGCATCTCTAATCGAAGTTCCCATTTTCAATTTTTTTCTTAAAAATACTTAGTACTGCTGGCTGATCGTTCACACACTGCTTATTACCACTTTTGAAATTTAATTAGCCATAATGGAAGTCAAAATTAATCTCTTTTCATTGTTTATTTAGGACCATCTCTCCTTATTATTTACTTCAACATATATAGCATAAATATTCTAACTACGCTAGGTAGAAAAAGCTGGCCAGAACTGTACATTTCTTAAATATATATACATATATATAACTTTTGTCAGAAAATTTAAGGTTACATTAAATGATAAGGGAAATAGTACTCTCGGAATAGTACAATAATAACAATGTGAAAGTTAACAAGTGCCAAAATAACTAAAAATGTATTTTCCTTAAATTTACACTAGATTAGAACCTTGAACCATGACAAAGATCAAAGCTTAATCTGGTAGGAAACCTGCAACTACTCATGATCAATCACCAACTTTGACATAATAAATCATTCTTATATATGTGCATGGTACATTTATTTTGAATGAGAACTTCGTTTATAGCTACAAATTGTTTAGTAAGATAACGTCAGACAAGATGAAGAATATGTTCATTAATCCACTGATATTAACTTAGAATTCTAATCACCAACTTTGACATAATTAATCATTCTTATATATGTGCATGGTACATTTATTTTGATTGAGAACTTCGTTTATAGCTAAAAATTTATGTATTTTATATATATTAAAGCCCAGGCAATAACTTAATTTGTATTTGCCACACTACTAGGACTACCCATTACAAATAAGCATGTGCAAAACCAGCAACTTCTCCGAGAAAATATAACTTCATATATACATTCTAAGCCGAAAGCGAGATGATGAAGAACTCATTTTCCATCCTTTTCATGGCCGCCCTCCCCTTCCTCTTCAATCTAGCAGCTTCAAACAAGCTTCACTGCCCTCTTGCTCCTGCCCTTTACGCTTTGGTGCTTCGGTGACAGAAAGTGGCAACAACAACATCTCCTTGCAATGGTGAAAGCAAACTACCCACCATATGGAATTGATTTCACCGGAGGTACTCCCAATGGGAAGTCCATCGTCGATTTCCTCGGTAAGAAGCAAAGACCTTTTACAATTAACACTACGGCCATATGCACCCCAAAACAGTTCACAATGTATAGAAAATATGGCGTCACTAACTATACAATTTCTGTTACCAATAAAACGGAAATTTTTGTTATGGTGTTTTTGTGACAAGTTAGTTACAGTTTTAGTGATAAATTTGTCGGTACAAATATCTTGTTTTCTAATATAGGTTGGTAAGTTAGATGAAAGTTAGGAAACGTTTAGCACTCTCATTAGAAAAAGGGGTTAACAGCAATTCAAGACCTCTTATGAAGAAAGACTATACCTTGTTAGCACAAGGAGTAATAGACAACATGTTTATCTCCTACTATACCTTCATCATCACTCTCAAGCAAATAGTATAGAATGGCACAGATACTGTTTCCACTGTGTGTAGCTGAGAAGCTTGGACTACCAACCCCATGCACCACCCTACCTTGGTCTCCAAGGGAAGAAGAAGCCATTGACTGGAGTGAACTATGCCTCATTAGCATGTGCTGTTCTTAACGAACGGGCCAAAAATTGGTGAAGCCCCAATACAGCTCGGACTTCATTTCATTACTGAGTCTGATCTCTCGCCGGTAAGATGATGTAAATGGAGTTAATGCACCCTGTGTTTGTGGTTGTGCATTCAGGGCATTTGCTTGCCTCTGAGCAAGCAGGTGGACTACTTCCAATAAGCAGTGGATGATTTTAAGAAGCATTTCACAAAAGTTCACTTCAAGAAGTATCTGGCCAAATCCATATTCACCATCAATGTTGGAACAAATGATTACATCAACAACTACTTACAACCTGCTTTGTACAACAAACAGTAGCCCCTTATACACCCCTCAAACAATTTGCCCAGCTGCTTGTAGACAGGTTATCCCTACTTCTTAAGGTGAGTTGGAGCAATATTAATCCATCCATTTCGATATTACCATTTACCAAATGCCACTTCTCTAATTATAATTTTTTCAACTTCTTACCTTATTGTTATTAATTATATGTGATGGTACAGAGACTATACAATTTAGGTGCCAGAAAATTTGTGGTATTTGACATACCCCCAACTGGGTGCTTTCCAATAGTTCTCAACACCTTGAATTCTTCCGAAACTTGTGCGGAAACTGTTACGGGCTTGTCCTCTTGTACAATTCAATGCTTCAGAAAATGGTGTCGAGTCTTGGTTCTCAACTCAAAGGGTAAAAATTGTTCTTGGGGCAACCTATAACATTACTCTTGTCATGAATCTTAACCCTTAAAAACATGGCGACTTCCTTATACTGATCACAAATGAAAGCAAAATTAGTATATTGTGATATCAAATTATGTTTCTGTTGTGATTATACTAACTGCACAGGTTATGGAGAACAAAGGAAACCACGTTGTGACATAGTACTTAGCCTTTGCATGCCGGGTGGGAAAGTTTGTGAAGATAGGGATGACTTCATCTACTTTGATGGAAATCACTGGTCAGAGATGGTGCACTCTTACTTTGCGGCTGATTGTTTCGATCAATCTCCTTCAATTTGCACTCCTTTCACTGTGAAGCAGCTTACAGAGCCTAAAATGCTTACATGATAATCAAGTATGCCTTTGCCCTCATAAATTTGGCTACCCGTAATCGTTCATTGAGAATAAATTAATGTAGTTAAAATGCTCCTGTTTTCCTTCGACTTTTATTAGTTCAGTCTGGGGTAATGTTCATGAATAAAGTTAATGAACTATTTAAGATAGAGGTGATTATAAATTCTATTTTGGCCATGGCCAGATCATGCGGGTGTGCTAGTTTTTTTTCCGAGCTTAACTCAGCGTGTGCTTGGCAATAAAATTGTACAAGAAAGGACTTGAACTTATATCTTAGTATTTTTATTCAACTTTACCACTTTATCCTAAAATTTTTTATTTTAGTTTTTGTTATAAACAATAAATATATACACACATAATTATTTTCTAATGAATAAAAAACGGAGCTGACCTGAGCTGATTGGAGATGACGACGATGATGATTAGCTCAGGCTCATCAGTGAGGTAGCTGAGTTGAACCCCAGCTTAAAATATGATTTGTACTAATAAAGCCAGAGCTAGTTCGTCTCTTTTCCAACCCTAAACAGTATTAATACAAGAGATTAATTATTTAATTTGTACATGTTATAATTAAGCTGGTACATCATGATAAATCGGACAAACATTTAAATCATTCTGCACAAAAATAATGCTTTCGAAATTGATAAAAAAAGGAGATAAAAACCGTATACACATACGGTGGTGACCGTTGACCGGAAATTTAATAATTTAGGTCATCTCCTGATTTCTGATTTCTGGTAGATATTTCGATTCCTAATATTCCACATTATTAATTCTCTTAACAGTTCGGGTCAAGAATCTGACCTACCAAAAATTAATAAAGACACGCCAAAATGGTAAAAGTTTCCCTCACTATAAACATATTTCTTTCAACATCCGTGCAAGAGCATATTGCCTAAATATAATGGATTTCAAATAATAATAAGTATTTATATTCCCTTGCGTGTTATTAATATAATATTTATTAACAATATAAAAAATTAAATAAAAATATTGTTCTATATTATTTTTAATAAAAAATGAATATTTATTTAATTTAGCAAAAAATATAGTTGCTCACAAATATTAAAAGTAAAAAACTTAGGATTAAATTAAATGAATTTTTAAAGATTTTTAATTCAAATAGAAGTATAAAGTATTTTTTCAAAATAAAAATAATAATTAATAAATCTACAAATAAAAATAAATTAGTTAAATATGTAAAAATATATATATTAAGAATATATACTAAATAATAAATTTAATTTGAATCGTAAAAATATTAAAATAACAAATATTTTAAAATTCTTAATGTAGGTAGAGTTGTTCTCCAACACATTACGAATAATAAATAATAATAATAATAATAATAATAATAATATGTATACTAAATAACAAATTTATTTTAAGTAATATAATTATTAATATATTAAAATTTATCCATGTTTTTTCAAATTTCTTATATGGGTTGAATTATACTCAAAGCTTTCCTAAAAATAATAAATAGTAGTAATATTTAAAAATTATGTAAGTACTAATCGGCCTATAAAATTATTATGGGGTCAAAATATTTGATCATGACGCCAGAAATGCTGAAACATAACAAAAGTAGAAAAAACTCTTTGACTTTTACGTAAGAAGGTAGATAATTGTATATCAAATCTTCATTAAATTTTTTTTTTGAATGACACACATACATTAAAAAATCGATCACATGTACACACGAATTCTTCTTCTAAGAGCATAATTATTGTGTACAAAAAAGTTATTAATTATATCATGGCTTTAAATTTTGAAAATAGAGGGAGAAAATCTTCCTATAAGCCTAATACTATTCTATAGTAGTATATAAAATTGAGGATTTTTAATGCGGTACTTCTACCACCACATATCCTTTAAACTAACAACTTATAATGTGGCACTGTCGCGTATACTTATAAATATTTTATAATATTACCCTTTTATTTCCTATATACACAAGCTTTAGTTGAATTAGGATTTATCACATATCTTTTAATTATTTTATGATAATATTCTCTATATGACTTTTAATGTGATGCCACTACGTGTCCCTTTAAATATTTTATAATGTTATCCCTTTATTTCCTATTTACAAAAAGTTTAGTTTAATTATGATTTGTCACGTATCTTTTAAGTATTTTATGATATCATTCTTTATCTCTTTTTCTTAAAAGTAAATGAAATGCAAATTTACTTTCTTTTAATAAGACGTTGTCGCGTGTCCTTTAAATATTTTATAATATTACCCCTTTATTTCTTACTTATAAAAATACTAGTTTAATTAAGATTTGTCAGATATCTTTTAACAATTTTATGATATTATTCTTTATTTTGTATTCAAAGTAATTGAAATTATAAATGCACCCCTCATTATTACAATTAGAAGTAGGAAATCTAAATCATCTAAAATTAAACCCTATTCTAAATTTTTTAATTAAGAAATTTTTTAAATTAACAAATTTATATCAAATAAAATACTAATTTATTAAGATTTTTAAAAATAAATATAATATATAAGATTACTATAAAAAATTAAAATAAATCAAGTAATTTAAATAAATATTATTATAAAATGATGTTATATATGAATTCAATTTTAATTTACATTAAAATTTAAATCATTTGAAAATACACAAATACAAAAATAATAAATAACTAAAAATCATAGAAGTCGCACTTCGTGTGAGTTAGCTTCTAATTACTTCATACAATAATACACATTATAGCGGTGGAAGGCATGAGCAAATTCGTTAATCTTTTATTTTTTTTATTTTTGAAAGGACAAATAATTGGTTCCTTTCCTAGTGGATTGGATATGGATTACTCTCGACAAAGCATATCATTCATTGATTATGCGAAAATTTTTCACCTGCGAATTTCCATATTTTGATCCAATCGTAGAAACTTACTTAGAGAAGAAATTCGTTATTCTGTTTCCTTCAAAAGTTGAAACTTATATTTTGGGATTCTTGGAATAGAATTAATAAAAACAATGCAACGTCTTCGAATATAATTGTGGAGATTATTACCAATCATAAAAACTGCCGTGCTATCCCCTTCCCCTCCAACACTTTATCTGCAGACTACCATGGCCGCTAACAGCAGTTTTTATGATGACGAGAATTAACGACTTAATATTGAGTTACCGAAAACGAGCGTTTCGGTATGCATGCTGCGTGGCGTTGTACACCGTCATATTGGAGATATACTGCATTTTTTATGCCTACAAACAGGATGAACTTTCGGACCTTCACACCAGCATGCCCAAGCTCCTCTTCTTCATATTCTTCAACAGCTTCCTTCCCCCTCTCGGCGCAGTCGGTTACCACTACTTCACTTGTTACTATATTCATCATCTTTTTGTTCTTGGCCACATCTGCCATCACTTGATCCTTCTTTATTTTAAATTCTCCTTCCTTTTGTATAGATTGTTTTTTTATAAATTGGAATAATAGTTTATGAATACATGATATACACGTTTATTTATTTATTTATTTACTAAACTGCTCAGTTCGCGTTCAGTTATTTTTAACTTAATTTCGTCAATCGTGAAATTTATATTTTATAATACATGTGGAGCACAACTCAAGCCAAATATTTACTTGCTCAAATTTGACTGGAACCCGGGTAAACCAAGCCAAGTTGAGCTATTTGATCATTTTATTGAATTCAAAGTTAATTTTTATAAATTATTTTGTAAGGTCTTTCAATGTATAAGTAAAAATAATATATATTATGCACATTCCTAATGACATATATATTGTTAATATTTGGATTAAAATGTTAGAGTCAGGTTAAACACTATGGTACGGTAAAGTGCATAAAATTTGAGTTTTGAGCTGAGCAATTCGTTGTTTAATCTCCATTCAGAGTTTATAAAGTTATTATTATATCTGTTTGAACTTTAACGTAATGAGTAAGGGTTAAAATTAAACTAGACCGAATGTATTTTGCTTGCAAGTTGGCTTGATTTAATTGTATCCCTAATTATAAATTAAATGATTTTTTCTCAATAAGCTTTATACTTGTACACCCTTTTTTTTAATACACCCATTTAATACACTGTAAATTATGTATTATTAACATTTACCAGTACCACTATTTGGGGGGGGGGGGGG
>JAVDBV010082567.1:0-12851 GCA_032619315.1 Piper longum | reverse complement strand
AGGGTGTATGGGGAGGTGCATGGAATTCGAGTAATGCTCAGAGTTTCATCGAGTACACAGTTTTGAGAGGATATCCTGTTGATTCCTGGGAATTTGGTACTTTTTCCGTCTTCTTATCAGAAAGAAAGAAATATGTGAACTCAAATTGGTTCAAATTTTTTATGTGGCATTGTAATTCTTAGTTCTTTTTGGTTCTTATCTCTTCTTGTTGGTTTGTTTAATATCAGGAAATGAATTGAGCGGAAGTGGGGTTGAAATAAGTGTAAATGCCCAACAATATGCAAAGGATTTGATCAAGCTCAAAGCCATCCTGGACCAAGTATACAAACAGGCTTCTGTGAAGCCATTGTTATTGGCTCCAGGAGGTTTCTATGACCAGCAGTGGTACACTCAGCTACTCCAAATTTCAGGGCTGAACGTTGTCAATGTGCTAACACATCACATTTACAACCTAGGTCCAGGTTGGTCCCTTGACTTTGTTTTGTGCTCCCAACAGCGGCTTTGGTAAAGATTAGTAAGTTCAACTATAAGCCAAACATTGCATCATGTTGCATATGAGGTTAATGGATACTTTGGCAACTTAAATGTATATACAAAGCGATTGGTCTGATAACCATTAAAGCTACCTGTTGAGTTTTAAAATAGCGATGTAGGAATATGCATGATTGACATAAAAAGCTGGTAATTTCTCAATCAAGAATGCCCAAAATTTACTGTTAATGAGTAAGTGAACAGTTCAACATAGATCTGCTATTTAATATTTTTTGTTTTCAGATTTTAGATTAAATCTGGTTTAACCATATTTACACATTCAGATAGGAGATAATAGTCTGTGAATGCCAGCCATTGGCGCTTCACTTATTATGAAATCTTAGCACGTCCAATTTCAGGTGATGATCCCAATCTTATCAAAAAGATTTTAGATCCACACTATCTGAGCCATATATCAACAACGTTTAGAAATCTTCAACTTACCATACAAAATCACGGTCCTTGGGCATCTGCATGGGTAGGTGAATCTGGCGGAGCTTACAACAGTGGTGGTCGTTTCATATCAAATACCTTTGTTGATAGCTTCTGGTATGTTTTCCATGTCTTTGTTGTATACTTGTGCCATTAGAGCATGCTCCCCATTGTTAGTTCTCTTATCATTAGTCGTCTCTTATTTTGGTTCGTAGCCTATAAACTATGAATTTGGATTGCAAGTTAGGTATCTTGATCAGCTTGGAATGGCATCAAAGTACAACACTAAGGCTTACTGCAGGCAGACCTTGATAGGTGGAAATTACGGTCTCCTTAACCGAACATCATTTGTGCCAAATCCTGATTACTTCAGGTAAAGTTCTCCCACTTCTCGAAAGTAAAATTTCATGCATTCTGAAATTTACTTCTATATTTTTTTTGACTATGTTCCATGGATCTGCTAGTGCCCTTCTATGGCATCGACTCATGGGAAAGACTGTTCTGGGCATTCGCTATTCTGGATCTCCTTTCCTTCGTGCATATGCTCATTGTTCAAAACGAAAAGTATGATCTTACTTGTCAATCAACTTTTATTCAAATATAAACCTTACTATGACCTGATATGCTGCTTTAGCTCTGTATGTTGCCACCAATAGACGATTTGCAAAACGTGTTATTTTGTATTCTTTGTTATGTCTGTTTTTTTAATGTATGCATTTTCATCGAAAGCCAGTGAAACAAACTTTGGAATTTTTTCCCAGGAGGGCATGACATTGCTACTGCTCAACCTGCACAACCAAATGGAGTATGGTGTCACAGTTAGAAACGACGAGGAACCTCAAGTCAGTGGAGTAAAAACAGATAAGAGAAAGAGCTGTTTTAGAAATCATGTGGAGAAAATTGCTTCTTTGGTGGGTGAAGAAGTAATTGGAAGTCAATCAAGGGAAGAGTACCATTTAATTCCACAGGGTGGAGATCTTAGAAGTCGAAAAATGCTCCTTAATGGTAAGCCTTTGGAGCTAACAGAAGATGGAAACATCCCAGAACTCAAACCCCTCATTGTTGATTCAAGTTCACCTCTTTCTATTCCTCCATTGTCAATTGCTTTCATATCATTTCCAAACTTCAAAGCACAAGCCTGTGCTTGATCTTCCGGCTATTCTTATAATCATCATCATAAGTTGTATTTCAAATTAAGAAATAATGCAGCACAAAATGCTTCGGCTGTAAACAGACTCTTCTCACTGAATGAAATGCAATCTATTTAATTGGTGTTGATAATAGATAGATTAGCCATGATATAAGAGATACAAAGGCTGACAAATTATGGAGATAAGCCGGTTTTTTTAGTGCGTGTGGGCGTTCTTCTTTGGAACATCTTGCTTCAAGATGATATTTTTTTGGGTTTCATATGAAGCTCTATGAAATATTATTGAGTCCATTCATGATGACTTCTATGAAGGAAGATATTTTCGGGGAGAAAAGTAGCTACCGTAGAAATTGAGGAGATACTTTTAAATAATTCCAGAATTAGATATATTCACCGGAATCATCAGGTAAAGGCTTTGATAGCTAGTTGACCAAAATGAGGTTCCTAAATTGCATCAGCAATAGGTTTTACACATAAATTGTCTACTACCCATAAACTATAAATTTACTTGTCAAGCTACATGAAATGGATTTCTGGAAGGCCAATAGATGGATTTAATAAGCTATTGCCAATACCGATTAATACCAACATTAAAAAAGGCCCATAGAAAATGAGCACGAGGAAAAAAAACTATAATGAAGAACTATAAGATTGAATTATTTGATATGCCTGTGCCTATAATAAGCTGCGGAGCCGCCCATTAGTAGTAATAAAAGTCTATGCAAAATTTCTTTCATACCTCTTGGTTGCACAAAGTATACTACATATCACGTTCAAATTTAGTATAATTTAGGCTTTTATATTATTTTAATTTGTAATATAAAATTTTTATAAATTTTATTTTTTGTTAAAAATTTTGATATTTTAATATGTATTTAGTATTAATGATAAAATATATTTTTAATATTTAATAAAATATTTTATTTATAATTTTATAATCAGGTACTTTATCAAAAAAGAAAAAAATTTATGCTCAGGTCATACTCTATCCAAACTCATTTGAACCAAAACCAAATATAGTCTATACGACCGTAATTCGGGTACGATAACCGGTACCCATGGGTCACACTAGGGCTGTTCACGAGTCGAGTTGACTCGCGAGTTTTAACGAGTCGACTCTACCTGGCCCGAACTCGTCATATTTATAACTCAACTCGACTCTATGACAAATGAGTTGATCACGAATTCTATTAAACTTAAATCGGTTCAACTCGAATCAGACTCGACTTGTAACTCGATTGACTCGTAACTCGAATAAGCTTGACTTGACTCGACTCAATTTATTATTTTCAATGTGGAATGTTTCGTATATTCAATCTTAATTCATTTCAATCCATAACTAATAACGACATGGAATAAATACAATAAAATTACAGTGTAACCAATTTTGTAAATAAAAAAATTTGATAACAATTGACAGATTTATCATTGTTAAGCAAAAATAAACAATCAACGACAAAAAAAAAGTCAATCACCAAGAACACCAGAACCATCAAAATCGCACAAATGTTACGCATAACAAACCAAAACGATCAAGATCACAAGAATCGTCCCATGAAATAATCGAGTATGATAAATAAAATGTTCTGGTAGTAGTTCGTAATTAGTGACAATGCATGCTTGCACCCTTGAAACAATACAACCATCTACAGATCAAGAAAATGCACAAATTGCGAATCAAAATCAGATCGACTACTTGTAATAATCAACAACAAAAAAAAAATAGCAAAACCATCAGAATCGCACAAATAAATTCAGCAATCCAAAACTATCAAAAAACCGAAACAACACATGAACAGAAAAACGAAATTGGATTGGAATGACGGCGATCACTTACTGCTCGTAGTTGGAGATGGCGGTGGCAATATGCTGGTTGAGGAGGGCCTTCTGCTGGTTTTTAGGGAGGAGCATCTGGTATGTGGGTTGGCGATGAGGGTGGTGGGGATGCCGAACAGTGTCCCGCCGCCCACTCCTCCTCCTCCTCCGACCCCGCCGGAGTTGTGGGGGTGGTGAAGGGCAGAGGCTGTGGTGGGTCCGATGTAGGCAGAGAGCTTCACCAATTGCCACCAGTCGCTGCCTGTCACCAATCGCTGCCAGTCGCCGCTTGTCACCAATTGACCGTCACCCGTTTCCGGTTTCTATCTATTGCCCATCGCCCATCGCCCATTGCCCGTCGATGGTCACCCACCATCAACCGCCACAACTGCTCCTTCTCCCTAATACGGCCATACCCTAATCAAGCTCGATCTCGAGCTCGACTTTTCTTTTTATACGGGCTTGGGTCAAACTTGATTTTTATTTTTTAAGTAATTTGACTCAAAATTCAAAATTATAAAAATCCGACTCAAATAGATTAAAATTATTAATAAACTGGTCACAAACTTTAAAAAATTCAACTCGAATGGTGAACAGCCCATGTCACACCAAGGTCCCTGTCAGTCAAACGAAAAATGGGATGCATGGCATCATATTTGTATTTGCATGGAAATGGAAAAAAAAAAAATGGTCCAAATCACATAGGCAGTGTTACAGAGCTATGCGAGGATGGGTGCAGACTCAAAAGAGTAGGCAGTGCCAGTGCTCCCTCCATTCTCGCCTAGTTTGTTCCCCTGCTTCTCTTCTTTCCCTTTGTTGAGAAATAGAAACTTCAGCGGAAACAACCCAGAAAATATTTCCCCTCAAGATGAAATGAAAACAAATATAAGATGGATAGGAGACACTAAGAAAAAAATGGATGGAAACTTTTCTTCCAATTTAAAGAAAAGAAAACCAACATACTCGATAAACTTTGATTAAGAAATCTCTTACAATCAAGTATCGAAAAAAAGTCTCTTAATCCCAAATCAGACCAATAACAAGATCTGAAAATACAATTCTTTAGAATACAAATATATGAGAAATTTAAAAAACTAACATACACTAACATACACCTCAATTGAAAATTGGATCAACCTCACACCCTAGATGATGACCCCTACTTCAATTTAAGATGATGAATACTTCTCCAAACTCTCCTTTTATGAACCAAATGTGCTAAAAAACTCTCAAGATGATGTTGTTCTGTTTTAACATCAGAATTCTCCTTTATATAGAAAAATATGAGTAGAATTCTAGAAGCCAACTCATTAAACTTATATAGCAAAGGACGAAATCACACATTGGTATACCAAATCTCAACCTTTAGTGCGATAACCAAAAAACCCAAAATTGGCAATTGAGTTTTTCAATGCGAATGGGTGAGGGAAATTCAACAAATCCTCCCCTTCACGAATCCATGAGCTAACTAGACATAAGTGGTAGCAAAATTCTCCATACCAGCTCCACTTCGACAAAATAAATGTTTGTCCTTTGTCACAATCTTGGTTAACATATCAGAGATGTTCTTGTCAGTGTGAACCTTGTTTAACTCTAACAACTTTCTCTCTAACACATCTCTTATCCAATAATATTGAACATTTATGTGTTTACTCTTTGAATGAAAATTGGAATTCTTACTCAAATGTATATCACTTTGAATATCACAAAGTACCTCATACTTATCTTGAAGTATCCCAATTTCATTCAAAAATCTTTCCAACCATAGAACTTCTTTGCAAGCTTCTGTAACCGCAATGAATTCAGCTTTAGTTGTGGATAGAGCAACACAGTTTTGTAATTTGGATTGCCAAGAAACAACACCACCTACAAAAGTAACAACAACCCCAGAAGTAGATCTCTTAGAGTCAAGATCACCAGCCATATCTGCATCAGTATAACATGATAAGATATGCATACATCCCCAAAAGCATAAACCTAGCTTGGAAGTACCTCTCAAATATCTCAATATCCACTTAACTGCTTGCCAATGTTCTTTACCAGGATTAGACAAATGTCTACTTACTGCCTCGACAGCATATACTACGTCTGGTACAGTACAAACCATAGCATACATAAGACTCCCTATAGCAGATGCATAAGGAACATTCTTCATTTCATTTACTTCTGCTTCACTTAACTCACCCTTCTTTAACTTGAATTGAGCTCCTAATGGAATAGAAACCGGCTTGGCTTCCTTCATGCTGAATCACTCAAGAATTTTCTCAATGTATTTTTCTTGAGATAACTAAATTTTCTTAGCTTTTCTATCTCGCCGGATAGATATGCCAAGAATTTACTTAGTAGGACCCAAATCCGTCATAGCAAAGGATTTGCCTAATTTTTCCTTCAAATCTGCAATTTTTGATTTGTCCTGTCCAATAATCAACATATCATCAACATAAAGAAGCAAAATGATAAAGTCATTCTTCCCAATTTTTTTGATAAATACACAATTGTCTGAAACAGTTTTGTTGTAGCCTTGACTATCCATAAAAGAGTCAAATTTCTTATACCACTGTCTAGGAGCTTGTTTTAGGCCATACAAGCTCTTCTTCAATCTACACACCATCTATTTTTTTTCCTTATCTATAAAACCCTCAGGTTGTTCCATATATATTGTTTCATCAAAATCACCATGGAGAAATGCAATCTTCACATCTAACTGTTCAACCTCCAGATCCATACTTGAAGCTAAACCTAACACACAACAGATTGAAGACATTTTTACAACAGGTGAGAAAATTTCGTCAAAGTCAATACCTTTCTTTTTCCTGAAACTTTTCACCACAAGTCTTGCCTTGTACCTTGGTTGTGAGTTACCTTCTTCATGCTTAAGCCGATAAACCCACTTGTTCTTTAAGACCTTTCTCCCCTTAAGAAGATTTACAAGCTCATACGTCTTGTTCTCATGCAATGACTTTAATTCATCTCGCATGGCACTTACCCATTTGTCTTTCTCTTTGTGACTAAGAGCTTCACTGAAGTCTTCAGGCTCACCACTTTCTGTGAGTGTCACATAAGTAAACTTTGGATACTTCGTGGATGACTTAACAATTCTACTAGATTTTGTTCTAGTAGCATCAGCCTCCCCTTGATCAACAACCCGATCACTATCATGTATCTATTCATCAACAACATCAGGAACTATATCATTAGAAATGTCATTATCCTCACCTTCACCGTCACGAGGCAAAGAAATAGCAATGTCATCTCTGACTTCTTCATCAATCTGTTCAGCTACATCTTGAACAATATCCTCTACAACCTTTGGAGAAGCAGATGAAGTCTTAACCTTCACAACATAATCCTGGGTATCACTTTGGGTAGTAGTTTCATTACATAAGTCCTCTAGAAACTGATTCTCTCGAAACACTACATCCCGGCTTCGAACAATCTTCTTCTCCTTAGGATCCCAAAGTCTAAAACCAAACTCTTTATCCCTATAACCCAGAAATATGCATTCAAATGTCTTAGGATCAAGCTTAGACCTTAGTTCCTTTGGCATATGTACAAAGGCTTTACAACCAAACACCATTAAATGAGTGTATTTTACCACCCTACCAGTCTAAATTTTTTCTAGAACATCTCCTTCTAAAGCAAGTGTAGGAGACCTATTAATTAAATAACAAGCAGTACAAACAGCTTCAGTCCAAAATTCTTTAGGTAAGTTTGCTGTAGACAACATACACCTAACCCTTTCTTGAATTGTTCTGTTCATTCTCTCAGCCACTCCATTCAATTGTGGAGTAGAGGGAATAATTTTCTCATGCCGAATGTCATGTTTGTCACAATAAACCTGAAACTCATTAGAACAATACTCACCTCCATTATCACTTCTCAAACATTTCAAAGTCTTCCATGTTTCTCTCTCTACAAGAACATGAAATGATTTGAAAGTATTAAACACATCACTTTTATTCTTCAAACAGTAACACCATACTTTCCTTGAAGCATCATAAATAAAAGTGACAAAATAAGAGGCTCCACCAAAAGACTTTATCTCCATTGGACCACATACATCAGTATGTACAAGTTCAAATATTTGTGTCTTCCTTTTGCTAGTAGATACAAAAGAAGCCCTACGTTGTTTTCCAGCCAAACAATGATCACAAGAGCTTAGCGTTGTCTGATCAAGTTGTGGAAGATAGTTCTTTTTTAAAAAAAATTCTAGCCCCTTTTCACTCATGTGTCCCAACCTTCTATGTCACAAATTAGCTGAGAGAGTAGTAGAGGTAACTTTAACCTCCCCGTGAACCAGACTAGATATAGTCCTATAAAGACCACCACACTTCTTCCCTTTAGCAACCACTAGAGAACCTTTCATTAATTTTCATAAGCCATATGAAAATTGTAAAACATAGCCCTCATCATCTAGTACACTTGTTGACATCAAATTTAATCTTAAATCAGGATTATGAAGCACATTATTCAAAACAAGTTTGTAACTAGAATTGGTCACGATGTGCACATCACTATGACCAATAATTTTAGAAGTCTCATTGTTTCCCATCTTCACCACACCTAGATCAGCTGTCACATAGGTGTTGAAGAAATCTTTACACGGGATAGCATGAAACGATGCGCCAGAATCAATCACCCAACTAATATCATTATTAGTTGTCAAACAATCATTTCCTTCATCAAGTATGATTAGTATATCTTCTTCTGTTGCAACATTGGTATTCTTACCATCTTCCCTCTTATTGTCAAGCACCTTACAATTCTTTAAATTTTTCTTGTATTTGTAACAGTACTATTTCTTATGGCCGGCTTTATCACAATAAAAGCACTTGAAGGTCTTCTTTCTGGATTTAGACCTTCCTCTACTTTTATCTCTTCCACTTGGATTCCTACTCTTTGATCTTCCCCAAAAACTATATTCCGAAACCAAAGATTGAGAGGAATTAGAGAAGGTTACCTGTTGTGTTTTCCTTCTCACTTCTTCACTCAAAAGGCAACTTGAGACCATATCAAAAGTTAGCTGCTTGTCTGAGTTATTCAAAGAAATGACTAGAGGTTCCCAAGACTCTGGTAAAGTATTCAATAATAGACAAGCTTTCCAAACATCATCAAGAGGCGTATTCAAACTAGATAATTGAGTTACTATACCTTGCATCTCATTGATGTAGTCGCTGATTTCTGTCCTATCCTTATACCGAAGATTCATCAACCTTCTGACCAGCAAATTTCGGTTTCCAGGATTGTCTCTCTATGCATATACAAGAACTTATCCCAAAGCTCTTTAGCTATCTTTGTTCCTGTCACATACATTCTGTTCTAACCATTGTCTGATCAAGGCCATGCATTATCTGTCCATCTTGATCCATTTAGTAGTGACCTTCGACTCAACGTTGGCAATAGGTAGAGGAGAAATCAAAGGAGTCTTCCCTTCATCAGTCACCGGTGGACTAGAACTTGACGAAGCCGTCCCTTCATTAGTCACAACCGGAGTAGCACTCAACGGTGGACTGGTCGACTTAGGAGAACCAAGAATTGGATCATATAAATCCTTACTGAATAAATAATCAATCATACGATCCTTCCAGTAATGTCAATTAGACTTAACCTTTAAGGGCGACCATCTTAACATGTTTCTCATCATACATCTTGACACAAAAAGTTACTACCCAAAACCAAAATAAACAAATGAACCAAAGATAACCAAGCTCTAATACCGCTTGTTGAGAAATAGACACTTCAGCAGAAACAACCCAGAAAATATTTCCCCTCAAGCTGAAATGAAAACAAATATAAGATGGATAGGAGACACCAAAAAAAAAAATGGATGGAAACTTTTCTCCCAATTTAAAGAAAAGAAAACCAACCTACTCGATAAACTTTGATTAAGAAATCTCTTACAATCAAGTATCGAAAAAAAGTCTCCTAATCCCAAATCAGACCAATAACATGATCTGAAAATACAATTCTTTAGAATACAAATATATGAGAAATTTAAAAAACTAACATACACTAACATACACCTCAATTGAAAATTGGATCAACCTCACACCCTAGATGACGACCCCTACTTCAATTTGAGATGATGAATACTTCTCTAAACTCTCCTTTTATGAACCAAATGTGCTCAAAAACTCTCAAGAGGATGTTGTTCTATTTTAACATCAGAATTCTCCTTTATATAGAAAAATATGAGTAGAATTTTAGAGGCCAACTCATTAAACTTATATAGCAAAAGACTAAATCACATATCGGTATACCAAATCTCAACCTTTAGTACGATAATAAAAAAATAAAAAACTGGCAATTGAGTTTTTCAATACGAATAGGTGAGGGAAACTCAACACCCTTCACATGGGAAGGTTTGGGTTACAGCGATGGTAAAGGCGTGAAGCAATTCCTCAATCCTCATGAGCACCCACCACGAAAGCCTCCCTGTTCATAGTACCAATGTGTTTTTTTTTCTAACATACCCCTTTGTTTTTATCTTTCCCTTTCTTTATTTGATTGGTATAAGTATGACACAATGGGAAAGCTTCAATTTTTTATGCTCGGTGAATCTCGTGGTCTTGACTGTTGATTAATTTCACTTTGTTTGTTGCGTTAATCTTTGCGATGCTTGCTTCTTTTTTTTTTCGTTTTGGACAGATCTGACGTGTTGTTCTCTGTTGAGTACTGTTGAGAAAAATCAACTTTCTGCAGGATGTCTTGTATATGGTCTTCATTTTACCTTACATCAAGAGAAATCTTTAGTTTTGTTGACGTATAGATGAGCAAAAAATCTAATCTCTTCCTGATTTCCTCATCTGTTCTTCCCACATTCTTGTAGTTGGCTTTACCTTGTTATTGAAAATCTTTATGAGTCCCACGTCACCTTTGGAGGAGGCCACTGACTTGTATATAGGATATGGGAAAACCTTACTTTTTAAGTCAGTGTTTAGAGTGAGAGACGCTCATAAAAGCTTATTAAGCCATATTGGCCGTAACAAATGGTATAGCCTAATATGTGTGGGTCCTCAAGGTTAGGCCAAATGACCCGAATTGGAGTCTCACAGGGGAGATGTTGGGTGGTCTGATGTGTAAGAGGGAGAATTGCTGGATTAATCCCATATAGGGGGGGAAGCCAATAACTTGTATATACGCTTTGCGAAAGTCTTACTTCTCAAACTAAATTTTGGACTAAGACGCTCATGAAAACTTATTGAGTCATATTGGCCCGTAACATCTGTTACTTTAACATAGAAACTTTACTAGTTTTGTACTAATTTTGGACTAAAAGACGCCAAATGGCCCGAATAGAAACTAGTCGAATGGATTCACCGTTTAGTCATTGCCAAAGATAGATGTAATATGGTTAAGAACTCAAACCAACTGATATACTTGGAAAGCATGGGTTACAGTGTTCATAAGCTCAGGGCTCGGTTGGAAAAACTGAGTCGACTTGCTGGAAAGAAGCAAGCTTCACTGGAAGCATTTCAAACGAGTGACAATGAATTGAAGGCCTGGCAGGATCAGATAGAAGTCTTCGAAGCTAAGAATAGTATGATAAATTAGTTAATTGCTGAAAGAAAGAGAGAACTTCGAAGCTTGGACGAATCATGTGCTGCCAAAGAATCTGTCATCAAATTCAAGAAAGATAAAGAAGCAAAGATTGAACGACAATGGGATAAACTGCAGGATGAATGTAGCTGGCTGGGTTCTGAAATTGAATGTACTGCTAAATTGCCATGGTGATTGTTGATTGCCCTTGGCAGTTTTTGGACATCAGAGTCTAAATACCTGGTTTTGTGCTTATTGACAGAGGTGAATGTGTTAGTTAACTGCTAAGGCTCTAGGAAGCTCGCACCTCATATTGTGGCTAACAAACCTCACGTCCTCAACTTGACCCCATTTATCAAAACTTGATGCTCTTTCATTCACAAAACATTCTGTGTTTGCATATTCATCTTGACAATCTTTTTGAAGTTTTTGCAGATGATGTTAGCTCCAGCTTGATGTAGTAGTTTTTTCGAGAGAAAGATGCATAAGATTCTGCAAAAGCTATTGTAGTGTTCCTTGCTTTGTTATTAAAATTAGCATGGGTCTTATATGTTGAATGTCACAGGCCAGGCCAGTTCTCGGTTTTGACATTTGTGCTCTTTCATTTGAGCTAGTTCTTTGTTCTTGCTTGATCGTAGTTGCTGATTGATTAATTCAAAATCATTTACATTTTATATGGTTTTGTAGTAGATTTGTTGTAGCTCATCCATACTCTTGATACAAGGAATGAATGCCTCGTACTCGAGCACTGCTCTTTTTCATGTTGTGAGAAACTTGACAAAGTTAAAATTTTCATTTACAAGCGAATTCTTAGACAACAATTTTCACCATTGTGGTATGATTCCAGGAGGATGTTGCATAAGTAATTGAAGAAATAAATTATAAAAATAATATGCTCAAACACACAATAGTAGCTATAAAATATCAACCAAATCAATGTCATGAAGACTTAAGTTGGTGAATATGTCTTGAACTTATTGTTGGGTTTAGCCCATATCGGTCGTAAAAATCATTAGTAACTTGTTTATATATAAATTAATTGGAAAACCTTATTCATTGAACTAATTTTTGTATTAAAAAAGGCTTATCACACCTGTTGCAAACCCAAATGGCCTAACAATAGTATCGAACTTGATTGGGGGCCTATTGGGCCTAAGACTCCTAATTTGGATATGAAGAGAAGTTGTTGCAAGTTGATTTGGCAGTATAATTAAGGAATGTGTCAAATGTTATAATTTTAGAAATGCTATAATCAAAAGGAAAGAGCTTCTATTTCGTCACATCTCTCTTAAAACACACATATATATATATATATATATAATAATAATAATAATATTAATAAATCTATGGTGCGCTGCCCACTGTTGGCGGCGCACCATGCGGC
>JAVDBV010082563.1:9414-28608 GCA_032619315.1 Piper longum | reverse complement strand
TATAAAAATCATATCTTTCCATTATGATGTCCCATTTACACGATTATTATTTGGTTACACTCACAAGATGTAGGTATACAACTTTTTTGTTGTGTGTTTTACCTTCCATGCCATATAATTTGCATGTATGAGGGTAAAAATTAAGGACAAGTGGCGACTTGGACCATTATGGTGATATAAGCGCTTATTTCTCCAATTTTTACTCTTTGCTCTTGTAGGATCTATTGATGCACAGCATGCCATATTTTTCATGTTAATGTTATGAGTTCACGGTAAAATTGTATTCCTAGTATAACTACTAAATAATCATGAACATAACTCATAAGTACGACTTGTATTTCCTGTGTGCTTATGACTATGAGTATGATCTGTGATTGTGTGATACTTTAAGCCATGACACTAAAATAATTGTCTAATTGAAATACATAAATTTTTGGAACGTTTAAAAATCCTATATATGTTTAAGAGGTGTTTATTGAGATGGTGTAAAGATGCTGGGTGAAAACCCTAGTTTTTCACTCCAGTTTGAAATTACCTTAAAATAAGTTAACGGTGTTGGATTTTAGTAAACCTTTATCCACACCTTACCTATGTTTCAATAGCACTATGAGTAACTTTGGGGCCATTTGGGTAGGTAACCAATTTTATTTCTGAATTTCAAATTTGTTAAGGTCCAGATAGCTCCAAAAATAGCCCATCCAGTAACCCAAATTGTAAAATCTACTTAGGCCCATGTACAAAATAAATTTGGATTAAATCTTACTAGGCTCAATATCAATGTGTTAGCTAACTAGGTCCACTGACCCAAGCCCATTTGGAGTCCTCTAGCCAATGAACTAACAGTTACAAAATTGGTGTGTAGCCCAAGAATACTGTTCCAGCACCATGGGACCGAATTTAATGGGCATCATTCCCCTTGATTGGCCCATGGGCCAGCCATGGTGGAATTTAACAATGAACCTTACAGTGTAAGGGACAACTCATCTAAATTTCAGCCCATTTGGACCTTGTTGGCCCTATCCGAAAAATCATATGGTAAGCCCATTCGATTAAAAACCATATAATTGATTGAATCTCACTAAGTGAACATGGAACCAAAACCTTAACTAAGTTACCTAATAAGGTTTAACACTTCACGTATGACCTAATTAAGATAATTAAGTGATGTTAAGTGTTGAGCTTGTATAGAGGCTTTGCCTTGTTTTGCGTGCCAATGTGACCCGATTCTAATTCGGTTCCATCTCCATGCTAGGTATAACGGGTGAGCGCATTGACTAGAATATGGAGCTCTACTCACACAGGTCCGTAAGACTCTCCTTTACTTGATCTCTGCTTGACTCCTTCAATGTCGAGTTTAACTGTGTTTTAGACGTAGGACGAGATCGGTAGTGTTTTATCGGATCCCTTTGATGTTAGGTCATTTAGTCGTGTTTTATACACATGTTTAATAAAACTACAAGGATGAGGCCCCTCGTTCGTTTTCAAACTGAAGCTTCAAAAATATATGATATAAGCCTCTTCCCAAGCCTAATATATAAGTACGCACAGTTTTATAGATTTCACGAATAAGAGAGTTAACGGTATAGAGATATGTATGGACCATACTAGTACTTCTTCAAACCCTGAGGTAGTGCGGTGTATGAGGATACTGCGTAACGCAGCTCATTTCCGGAATTGGTGGCACTAACTTAACTGTTCCTTTTGCGACTCGAGTACCGTAGAGGGTGATATGGAAGATGTGAGGGCGTAAGCATTGTGTGTATGAATCTGATTATGAGTCGTGCATGTGAGCCGGCACTTGCTTAAGTATGTTTGCTTACCGCCCAGTGTGAGACAATCTTGAAGTTTCATAAGTTTTCGTGGGTAATGGAATACTCATTTGCCAGCTTGCTATTTTACCAGTAGTTATTCAGACCGGTATTCAAATTTTTTTTATTACTGACGTTATTTTCTACTATATGTAGGTGAGGTTCCTTGGCGTTGGCCGGCCTAGTGCATGGATCAAAAGACATAGTGGCGGTGGTGGCAGGGGCCCTATGTTATGTTATTTGCTTTAGGCCTTATTTTATGTATGACTATATGACGGGCATATGCCCTAATATGTGAACCTTGCATGATTCAAATGTATGCTATGATGGTTATGTGAACATGTTGTATCTTTATATTATTGTATTTTGCTGTGGAGTTATAATATTTTGGGGCAAGACTAACCATCGTCTGTAAGGTATATAAGCCCCAGAGTCGTGGAACATGACGAGGAGCTAAGTCAAGTACGCGAAATGTATTTGGTTGCAATTGTTTGTGTATTAGAGTAACGTGGGTGGAGGAGCTTACAGTTCACACCACTTGAAGACCCACATGAACATGCCCTGATACTCGATGATGCTATGTAATTCTCTGACACTTGCGCATAGGGTATGTGGAACAGGTAACCATGGCCCTTATTTAAATACTCGCATCATCTTCATGTAACTAATAAGAAGACTTAAGCCAATCACTTGTACTAAGTAGTAAGAATATGATACACGCAACAACATGCAACTAGTGGGGGTGCGCTTCTTCTACAGTTGGGAGTGATCATCACATTTTTAAAGTCACCGCTCATAGTCGTAGTGGTGGTTCTACCTCTGTTACGACTAGGGGTGTTTATATAGGAGTCCTTTAAGTCTAAGATTCACCTTTGTAGTACAAACTCTGTACGCATTCTATGAAAACCAAACTTAGTGTCGTCTTAAGCCTCCATGGAGGGTTGAAATCCGCTTCCGTAAAGACTGTACGCGATAGCCCAATGAGCAGCTTTTAAATTAAAATATCACAATTCGGTCCATCCTTTCGGGCCGAATTGGGGTGTTACAAATATTAACTCGAATCAGGATCAACTTATGTTTTTATTACGAAATTATTTTATTCTTTTTAAAATTTATGTCATAATATTAACTCGAGTCAGGATCGAGTCAAGTTTTTATTACGAAATTATTTTATTTTTAAAAAACTTATTTCGTAATATTAACTCAAATCAGAATGGAGTCATGATTCTATGACGAAATTATTTTGTTTTTTAAAATATTCATTTCGTAATATTAACTAAAATCACATTGAGTCAAGTTGAATTACGAAATTAATTTATTTTTTAAAAAAATTATTTCATAATATTAACTCGAATTAGGATCATATCAAGTTTTTATTACGAAATTATTTTATTTTTTCAACTTTATTTCGTAATATTCACTCGAGTCAAGATTGAGTCAAGTTTTTTTACGAAATTATTATATTTTTTTAACTTTATTTCATAATATGAACTTGAATCAAGATCGAGTTAAGATTTTATTACAAAATTATTTTATTTTTCAAAATTTATTTCACAATATTAACTCGAATTAGGATCGTGTCAAGTTTTTACTACGAAATTATTTTACTTTTTAAAAAATTTTATTTCGTAATATTACCTCGAATTAGGATCAAGTCAAGTTTTTATTTCAAAATTATTTTATTTGTTTTAAATTTTATTTCGTAACATTAAACTAAATGAGGATCGAGTTAAACTTTTATTACTAAATTATTTCATTTTTTTAAATTAATTTCGTAATATTAACTCGAATGAGGATTCAGTTAAATTATTATTTCAAAATTATTTTATTTTCTTTAAATTTATTTCATAATATTAGCTTGAATCACGATCGAGTCAAGTGTTTATAACGAAATTCTTTTGTTTTTTTAAAATTTAATTTGTAATATTAACTCGAATTCAGATCAAGTAAAGTTTTTATTATTAAATTATCCTATTTTTTTAAATTTAATTCATAATATTAACTCGAATAAAGATAGAGTCAAGATTTTATTATGAAATTAATTTTTTTTAAAAAAAATTATTTCGTAATATTAATTCGGATCACGATCAACACATGTTTTTATTAAGAAATTATTTTATTCTTTTTAAAATTTATTTCATAATATTACCTCAATCCATGATGGAGTTAAGTTTTTATTACGAAATTATTTTATTTTTTTAAAATTTATTTCGCAATATTAACTTGAATCACGATTGAGTGAAGATTTTTTGATGAAATTATTTTATTTTTAAAAAAAATTATTTCTTAATATTAACTCAAATGAAGATCGAGATAAGTTTTAAGTTATTTATTTATTTATTTATTTACTTATTCGTTATGTGTATGCTAATATTTATTTGTGTTTAATTGTGTATTCTTGTGTTGTATGACTATGATATTATTATTATTTATAATTAATAAATATTAACTATTTATTTATTTATTGAATTATTATTTAATTATTTATTAATTTTTTTGTTATTTATGTGTTTACTAACACGAGTATACATGATATTTACTTGTGTTTGCCTGTATACATATATAGTATAATTATAATATTATTTTATGATTAGTGTATTATTTATGTTCATGATTATTTATTTATTATTTATCTAATTATCCATGAGTGTATTTTCTTGTATATTTATTTAATTATTATTAAGTATTATTATATCTCAATTTGCGTGCCAAATGTTTAGTTATAGGTTTGTTAGCATTAT
The DNA here is from genome assembly GCA_032619315.1 of Piper longum. NCBI lineage: Eukaryota > Viridiplantae > Streptophyta > Magnoliopsida > Piperales > Piperaceae > Piper > Piper longum. The sequence continues at coordinate 24,059 of JAVDBV010082563.1, read as the reverse complement.
TTTCTTTATTCGGATGTGTAGATGATATTAGCACACACCACGAATATGCATCATATAGAGACATTAGTATTTTACTTTGAAGTGGGTTCCAATGTAGGCTTCGAAGTCCGAGCTCGCCGTAGATGTGTAGATACGTTTGGAGCTTTGACCTCAGGTCTGTAGGACTCTCTCCCACTCTGCTTGACTCTTTGTGTGTAAAGTTTGATCGTATTTTATACGTAGGATGACATCGGCGGAGTTTTATCGGATCCCTCCGATGTCGGGCCATTTAGCCGTGTTTTTTTACGCAAGTTTAATAAAAATACAAGGATGAGATCCCTTGTTGATTTTCGAACTTCAACTCCAAAAATGTATTATACAAGCCTCATCCCTAAGCCTATTATATAAGTACGCGCAGTTTTATGGATTTTACGAATAAGAAAATGAGTGGTACGGAGATATGTATAGACCGCACTAGTACTCTTTCAAACCATGAGGTAGTGTGGTGTATGATGCTACTGCATAATGCAGCTCATTTCCAAAATATGTGATATGGAAGGTGTGAGGGCGTAAGCGCTATATGTATGTATGAATATGATTATGAGTTGTGCATGCAAGCCGGTAATTGCTTAAGTATGTTCGCTTACCGCCCAGTGTGAGGCATTCTTGAAGTTTAATAAGTTTTCGTGGGTAATGGAATACCCATTTGCCAGTTTTTGTTAGTTATTTTTCAAACCAGTAACATTCGTTATTGATGGTTTTCATATAATGTATGTAGGTCTTGCAAATCCTGAATCAACTTCGGCGGAAGGACAAATAAATGCTACACACACTTGAGCTTAGCGTATTTATTTCTTTTCTGGCATTTACCTATATTCGATGCATTTTGACGTGTATAAAATATTGTCTTCCATTCTCATAACACCAAGAAAGTTGTTTCGATCTATTTGATTAATCGACTCGTACCGACCAACAAATTTAAACATGACTTTACTCGATCGTAACATTTTTTATCCATTTCTTAGGTGAACCGAAATCGGGGTGTTAATAATTGGTATGAGAGCCATGTCTTGGTCTATTGAGTTGGAAGACTTTTATTTTGAGCCAAGTGTGTGGAGCTGTCCTTAACCAAGTCGATAGGTATTTTCTTTGGTTTCTTCCTTACGATTTCAGATGGTGGGATCAACAAGATCTGAGCAGTGCATGCTTAGGTGCTTGCAATTATAGAGGACTTTTGAGATAGATATGATGAGATCATGGTTTAGTAGACACCAATAAGGATCTTTCTGGAATGTCGTGATAAGCTCTTAGATATGCCTTTGCTTTTACTGTGCCCATGATTTGGACGATGTAAGAGTGTCTGCATGCTTAGTTAGCTGAAGTTGTGTTGGATGGTGACCGAGAATACCTAGAACTTTGGCAACCACACTGGCGCACTTGCCCTTCTTTTCGCATATCACCACATCAGTCTTTCCTTAGGACATGGTGTACATTGCAAGACAGACTTATAAGAGATAACATAATTATGGAGCTTGGAGTACGGAGATACTCACGTAGTTACGTGACACATGTACATGGATCATTGAGTGTCTTAAGTAGATCCATTAGGCATATTCTGAGGTCTACAGTCTAAGGTCTATAGTAAGGAACATAGACCTTCAGACCGATCTTTGTGGATGAAGGATGTGATTATGACAGTGGAGCCACTAAGGTACTTGGAGCACAGATGAAAGTTTGGATAGATGACTTGAGATTGACCACTTTAAGGAGAGAGCAGTAGATGAGGATGAGTAGAGAGGTGGATCTATAGTCTCATGGATATTTCACCGCCTCCCCCTCTTCCACTGGTGTATATCTGCCTTAACAGCATTATTGGCCACTCTTCAAAAGATAGAGGCATGAACACATTGAGGATGAGATAGTTGCCGATGACCGCGAATTTAGATGGTTGATCGGATTTCACTCGATCAGTCAAGGCCAGATTAGTGATTGCTATTGAGAACCAATTAGTGTTTGTAGGAGCAGTCACCCCAGATTGCAAGAGAAAGTGTAGGCTCAGTGTTAGATAACCATTGTACATGTTACCACTATGATCGAGACCCCTCCTGATCAGATACACATGGTTGGATAACCTGAACTGAGTTGATGGCAACTACCTTTGGGGAAATAGACACATGGAGAGAAATATGCCAGAGACAGTAATAGGCTCATGACGTACATGATTAGGATTAGGCTTCAGCACCTAGATTGCACACATGGTTGGATAGGCTAAGTCGAGTTGATAGCAACTACCTCTGATGAGATAGATACATGGAGATGAACATGCAAGAGACAGTAATGGGTTCAGAGAACAAGGCAATATGACCTCCAGATGAGATGGCCACACTGGACAAATTATTCAGTAAGGGTGACAACATACATATGGGCTATATCTAGGGTATACAGGTCAAATGATTAGCAGACTGTGAGACATGCAGTATGGGCTATGGCTAAGGTATGTAAATCAGATGGTTAGTAGATGGTCAGACATGTAGTGTGACCTCAGCTAGCTAGAGGAGTCTGATTCGTATTAGAGCCTTTCGCTTAGATGGTGGGTTCAGCGAGGGAGTGCCCTTGAGGGAGATAATGTTTTCCTTGTGCTTTGCCAGTATAATTAGGTTCTTACCCTCAGACATATGATTTAGCATTTGCCTCGAGTATAGGAGGTACTTTCGTGGTACAATTTAGGACTTACAGTGCAGGTAACCAATGACAGACCAATCCAGAGGAGACAACTTCACCCACGCTTGGGAGCGATCTTGATAAGGACTTTGGCCAAACCAGACGGCACTGACCAGATAGAGGGACACTAGTGTATGCTCATTTTAACTAACAGCTTTGCTTGAAAGTCTACCACAACAGTAGTAGTTATGTGAGTCAAAATTAGTGCTACAAATCGTTACGGGACAGTAGGTCACACACCACTGAAGAGCGGAAGAGACACGTGTCAAACCTCACTATGAGTTCCCGTAAAATCGAGGGGACATAGTGGTTCTTTGGGTCGTTTGAACCCCATCCGTTTAGAAGTACGTGACTAGTACGATATCGAGAAACACATGCCTACTATTAGTTGATTGAACTAGAACCACTTAGAAGCCGTCTCTTAGACTCGTCATTGATTGACTATTCCATAGGCTGGCCACCTATGGAGAGTCCAATTATGATGATCTTAGAGACATGTCCATGGACTTACCCATATTTTCGAGCTACCTAATATCCTATACAGAGTTTTTTTTTCCATTACCCTTATGACTCATACGGAGATAATCACACCACCATAGATAGAGTGATATACATACCTAGTAAGATTTTCACATATTAGTGTACTTTTCCACCAGACTTGATATCAGACCACGTGAGGATGTGACACATACTATTTGGAGTCCTAGAGCAGTGTGACCAGTTTTTCTACGAGAGATCCAGCCTCTTTTCATATGAGTAGAAATGTCAGACAGAGCCGAGCCTCTACCCAAGCATGTTCACACTCACCTTTCTAGATATATCAGTCATGCTATCTGTTTTTCCAGATGGTTAAGATGAGCATACATTGACTAGCGCACATGCTACATAACAGATGCAGAATCCACAGGTCCATGCAGAGTATGTTTTCATACTCCTTGAGACACGTTGTACATGTACATGTGTTCTCGTCGTCATTCCATCACAGAGAGCTCCCTTCAGCGGTAGTTAGTGGTTGTATAGATAGTTACGAGAACTATAGCACGTAGTAGAGTCATATCAGCTTTCCTTATTCCATTATGGAATAGAGTGATATATTTGACTTAGAACTTAGTTAGCTAAGACTTAGTGTAGTTCCTCTTACAGGGACACCTGAGTGTTTGACTTAGATTGGCGACAGTGAGCCATATTGTTCATTAGCACATACCTTTATTTGGTACTAGAGTCCACCGTATGCTAGCAGGACTCGCAACACTCCTTAGTATAGCTGTAGGATCTAGAGCAGAGTGCTTTGAGTGTATACCTAGTTGGCCTATCGCATTGATGAGGATCGGGGAGATATGGGTAGATGTTAGGTCGTACGCATTGCACTGATATAGTTTTTCCTGTTATAGTTCAGACTAGTACCCTATAGTACTCTAGAGTACCTGCTCCACTACCTAGTAGACCTGTAAAACCCGTGACTCGAGTCAGGGTTTTATTACAACGAACCAGTTGGTTCAACTGTCGGTTCGAGTCGAGTCAGTTCATAGACCGCACGCTGAGTCGAGACCAACGTGAGTTATGAGCGATGAGAGTCACGTATACCTGAATATATGATGATAATGTCAAAGAGATGATGTGAGATGAGTTATCAGAATATATGAAAGTATGCACTAATTTTTCTTTATATTGATTTGATCGTAGAAATAGTTTTAGGCCGATTAACGTATTAGGACGTATTATTGGGTAGTTAGGGTGCGTTATTAGTTATAGATCATGTTTATTCATTATTATTTGTCCATTTTTATTTATATGTTTATCATATTTGATGAATGTGTACATGATTATTAGTTATTATTAATATTATATTTGATTATGAATATTAGACTTATTATGCTTACTAAATTTTATTTATTTATTTAGTTATTCATTTATTTATTTGTTTATTTATTTATTTATTCGTATGTGTATGCTATTATTTATTTGTATTTAATTATGTATTCTTGTGTTCTATAACTATGATATTATTATTATTTATAATTAAAAATATTAAATATTTATTTATTTTATTGAATTATTATTTAATTATTTTTTTATTTATTTATGTGTTTACTAACACGAGTATACATGATATTTACTCGGGTTTACCTATATACATATATAGTATAATTATAATATTATTTTATAATTAGTGTATTATTTATGTTCATGATTATTCATTTATTATTTATCTAATTGTCCGTGAGTGCATTTTCTTGTATATTTATTTATTTACTATTAAGTATTATTATATCTCAATTTGCGTACCAAATGTTTAGTTATAGGTTTGTTAGCATTATTTTCTTTATTAGGGTGTGTTGATGATATGAGCACACACCACGAATATGCATCATATAGAGACATTAGTATTTTACTTAGCAGTGGGTTCCGATGTAGGCTTCGGAGTCTGAGCTCGCCGTAGATGTGCAAATATGCTTGGAGCTTGGACCTTAAGTCCGTAGGACTCTCTCTCACTCTGCTTGACTCATTGTGTGTAGAGTTTGATCGTATTTTATACACAGGACAACATTGGCGGAGTTTTATCGGATCCCTCCGATGTCGGGCCATTTAGCAAAGTTTTTTTTACCCAAGTTTAATATAACTAAAAGGATGAGATCCCTTGTTGGTTTTCAAACTTCAACTCAAGAAATTTATTATGCAAGCCTCATCCCTAAGCCTATTATATAAGTACGCGAGTTTTATGGATTTTACGAATAAGAGAATGAGTGGTATGAAGGTATGTATGGACCGCACTAGTACTTCTTTAAACCATGAGGTAGTGTGGTGTATGATGGTACTGCGTAATGTAGTGCATTTCCAGAATATGTGGCACTAACTTAACTGTTCCTTTTGCCACTCGAGTACGTTGGCGGGTGATATGGAAGGTGTGAGGGCGTAAGCACTATATGTATGTATGAATATGATTATGAGCCGTACATACGAGCCGGCAATTGCTTAAGGATGTTCGCTTACCGCCCAGTGTGAGGCATTCTTGAAGTTTCATAATTTAATAAATAAAAAAAAACATACAATTAGTTAATACTCATTAATCATGAATATTAATAATATCATAGTCATGGAATACATAATTAAATCAAATAAATAAAAACATACACAACGAACAAATAAATAAATAAAATTTAGTAAACATAATAGGACTAATATTTATAAGTAAATGCAATATTAATAAGAACAAATAATCATGTAAACATTCATCATATATAATAAACATATAAATAAAAATGAATAAATAAATAAATAAAATAATAAATAAAGAAAAATCAGCATAACATTCAATCATGTTAAATCATGTGAATATGCATCTAAACTAATATAAGGGTTTTTGAATTACTAAAAACGGTCGAGAAACGGCTGAAAATAGGCGGAATCGGATTGAACCAAGCTGAACTAGACCAAATTAAAAGGGCTGAACCAACCCGGTCTGGGTTAACTTGAAAATGGGATGGGTTGGCTAGGCTGATGGATGCGGATATGAATATGGCTGTCGGACTCGGGCATGCCAGGTGGACACGATGCAGGTAGGCGGACGCGATCGCGGGCACGCGAACATGACCGGGTAAACGGGCCGACCATGGGTGATTGTGCCCATCGCTGGAAAATGGCCACGGCGGCGGGGCAGAGGCTGCCGTTGGTTGCGTTCGAAATAGGGGACGACAGGGAAGGTGATGGTGGTGGCGATCAACAGAATCTGACCGCTGGTCGGCCGGAAAACAGTTGAAAATGAGCTTTGTCGCTGCCAAGTGCGGCGATCGCGGCCGTGGTGGTCATCGTGAGCTATCTCAAAATGTATATCTATGCGAGGGGAAGCTGCGTTGGTGGTTGGATCGGTCGGAGGACATTCACCGGCACCAGAAAATGGCCTGAACGGGTGGCGCCAGTGGCGAAAACTGACCTCGAAAACTCCCTCACCAGGGGCAGCTACGGCAGCCTCGGTGGTCGTGAGTGGTACGAGTGGAAATCCGGGTGCGAGGCAGTCATGGTGGCGCCGGTCCGATGGCCAGGGACAAGGCGGAGACTTGCCGGCGCCAAGCCGAATTCGTGGCGGCGCTATGGGTGTAGTCATGAAAAATGTGGACGATCACTGAGAAAAAAGGGAGGACGTTGGGGTTGACGTGGACTATTCAGATTTGCCACGTGGCACGATCTGAAGGTACGATAATTCGTTGTCTAGTGGGACCCGCCTATAGGTATATGTAATATACATACAGACATAAAGTTCAGATCGAGACCGTCTGAATCCAAAACTGACTCGAGTCCTAAAATTTACTCTATAGGTTGGAATCAAGGCAAGAAGGGTAAATGAGCCTCGAAACCCTAGACTTAATCAAGATGGGCCCATATGGGCATAATCGAGTGATCTGAAATTCCTATGCTGCATGCAAATGATGTACCCATAAAATCCCAAACGGATACTAAATACTGTAATGGCCTAAATCTAGGCCTAAAATCTTATCTAGCATATACAAACAAATCTATATACTTCAATACACACTGATCACTCATGATCTTATCATCTGCATGTTAGGTATACTCAGCCACTATAACATGCTCATACGGCCATCTAGGTCCATACTCACAATCTGAAAACTAGTCTGGTTCGAGCTCGCTCGAACCGACTCGAGATTGCCCAAGCTAGACAAAACAAAAAATCGGGTAAAACCCTAACCCGAAAATGTGGTTTTACATCATTACTAAATACTAAAAGTGTGAAGGTATCATAATGCTCCATTGGGCAAACTTTCATGTTTGAACTTTGAGCATCTCCATGGTGCCATAGTCAGTCTTAAAAGTGGATTCTAGCTTCTGTTTGGCATGAGGTCATATGAAATTCCTACTTCCCATACGTTTCTTTGGCCTTAATCTTTTGCGGCTTATTATTGCAAAAATGCATGATTTTTCTCATAATTATGCTGGCAGATTTTCCTAATGCATTTTCTTGTAATGCTAATTCTGTTGGTGTTCCTAACTTGTTAGGAACAACTCAGGTTAATTCTGTTGGTATTCTTAACTTTCTCATAATTATGTAAAATGACTCGCTCTATCTCAGTGCAATAATTAAGCCACAAACTTCACGTATTTTGCCTGAATTTATGTATGTCACTTAAATGCTACAAATTACACTTTAACTCCTTTCACGTCTGAGATTGCAAAAGGAGATGAGATTGAAAGAGGTGTTGGCACCTCTTTCAATCTCAAAGTTAGTTGTATGAGGTGTTGGCACCTCACACTTGATAAGAGAGCCACATAGTATCGCGCCAATGCACGGGCACAAAAGTGTCCATTGGCTGCAGGGATGATTGCACGACGTATTGCAAGCATGAGAATAGGTTGCAAATCAGTGCAATAATTAACGAGATCAGATATAATGTTTGTTGGGCCCTTAGGGCCCCAAAAGTGACTAGCAACAGGTTCATGGGCCTCTCTCAATCCAAAAGTTAGCTTAAGAATTAAGGTTTTCCCATTAGCCTATATACATGTCACAAATTACCTCCAAATGGGATATGAGATTAACCCAACAATTCTCCCCTTCACATATCACACCACCCGAATTATCTCCCCCTCACCACATGCGGAGGTAACATGTCTTAGTGAAGTTCCAGATGACTCCAATTCGGGCCAACTTCGGACCGGCCGACATATTGGTAGACACGAATTCGGACCGACTGACAAATTGTGAGGCAAATCGAGGCAACACTAAAACTAACATTGACTTTGATACCACTTGTTGGGCCCGTCGAGCCCCAAAAGTGATTTGCAACAAGTTCATGGGCCTCTCTCAATCTAAAAGTTAGCTTCAGAATTAAGGTTTTTCCATTAGCCTATATACATGTCACAAGCTGCCTCTAAATGGGATATGGGATTAACCCAACATTGTTCATTTGGAAGTTGGAGGGCAAGTCCTGTTGACTTGTAGTCATAAACCCAGATAATAGCTTATTGACATCTTCCATATTGACAGAGAGTGTTTCTAATGGAGTTTCAACACCTGAAAAAAATTGGAAGGAGCTAGCTATTTTATAGCATAAAGATCTCCACACTTCCACCACTAGAATCACCAGATTGATCCCTCTTAATCTCTTTCAAATCCACTTCTGCTGAACATCAAACAATAATTCCACCATTGCAAGTTCATAATATTTATGATATATATATGAAGTCTAACAATTATTTAGACTAAATTTATTAAGCGTGATGACATGATTAAACAACATCAAACATGAGCATGAAATAATGAATGCCGAGAGAGAGTGACTGTTGGGTTAATCCTACATCCCATTTGGAGGCAACCGGTGACTTATATATAGACTAATGCGAAAGCCTTAATTCTTGAGCTAGCTTTTGGATTAAGAGAGGCCCATGAACCTGTTGCAAGTCATTTTTTGGGGCCCAAAGGGCCCAACAAGTGGTATCAGAGCCATGATTGGCTTTGGTGTTGCCTCAATTTGCCACACAATTTGTCGGTCGGTCCGAATTTGTGTCTCCCGATATGTCAGCCGGTCCGAAGTTGGCCCGAATTGGTGTCATCTGGAACCTCACCAAGACATGTTGGCTCTGCATGTGGTGAAGGGGAGATGATTGGGGAGATGATTTGGGTGTTGTGATGTGTGAGGGGCAGAATTGTTGGGTTAATCCCACATCCCATTTGGAGGCAACCGGTGACTTATATATAAGCTAATAGGAAAGCCTTAATTTTTGAGCTAGCTTTTGGATTAGGAGAGGCACATGAACCTGTTGCAAGTCACTTTTGGGGCCCGAAGGACCCAACAGTGACTACAGAGAAAAACCTTGAACACGTGATTTTCCAACTGCAGTCCATAAACAAAAACCAGAAAATGGATAATAAAATTATACCCCCACCGGCGGACACAGTGGGGGCGTCACCAGCCAGCGCACATGCTCTGCAATTTCCCAGTTCCTATCAATATATAAAAGAGAACGTTTCAGCCTCTCCAATCATCCTATCCAGATGAACCAAAAAAGGATATCGAAGTACTGACAACCATTGTTTCTTCTCCTTCAGATCCGATACTAGGTGGTTATGGTCAACCAATTTAAACACCACCAGGATCCTTAGATGTTTCATGTTTTTGCTAGGCCATGTTACGTTTGCATGCCCTGTCAACAAGCCACTAATAATGTCACCAGCCACATCTTCTTCAACAGCCATGTATGCCACATCACCGGCCACGCTATTAGCCACATCAACAACCAAGTCACCTGCCACTTCATTAGTCATGCCACGTCATTAATGGACACATCAGCAGGTTACCTATTACCTATTCAACTGGTAACCTTATGGAGTCTATAAATGGAGACCTCGGGACTTTTTGGAAGGGGAGTCGGCCAGAGAGGAGTTTCTTTCCTACTTTCTCCTTCTTCCTTCGACCTTCCTTCTTCATTCCACCTTAAACCTTCCGTCTTCCTTCTCCAAGCTTCCATCTTCCTCAACCATCCATCCTCCTTCTACCTTCATCTTGAAGTCTTCTATTTCCCTTTCGAAGCTTCCTTCTTCCATCCATTTCCAACCATCCATTTTCCTCTCTTTCTTCTACGATCTAAACCCTCTCCTTCTAAAATAATCTTTGTAAGTACTCCATATCTAGTCCCTCCCAACTCTCTTGATTTCCACTGTACAAATTAAGGGCGTGCTTTGTAAAGTTTATGATTGAAATTGAGTGTGAGATTGTACAAGTGTGAAACGTATGTAAAATACATATAAGTTTGATGAAATAAATAAAATTTTCTTTGAATGATCTAAACTTCTGACTTCTTTTCTGAACAAAGAATTCCAACCACTCGATTATAATTTACCTGAGGACTTCTTGACATGCCTTAAATATTGTCTTTCAATTCAATATCTACATACTATCTTTATAATCTTATAATCCCGATTGGTTCGAAAGGACTATGGTGGTCTTCTGTTTGTACTTTACTCTTTCTTATATACTATCTATTTATTAATGTTTCTTATATTTAACCTTATTTATAATATTCTATTTAAATATTTGTTTACTTTACATATTCCGTTTCTATATAGATTTGTTGATATTAAATCGTGTGTTTATTATTATTAGATGTCTATTTATAATAAGTAGCTGGATACTAGAACTAAAACAATTGTGAAGTTACGTGAATGATTGGGCAACGTGCCGAGAGTTCGAGACTACAAGTACTATCAGAGCCAAGTTAAATTAGAGCTACTTAGGTAAGTGACTGAGTCAAAGGCTGGATAAGTCGTTTAGAGCCGCGGAAGGCCTGGACGCAATTGGATTAGATTTCTCCTAGGAAATTCCTACTTAGGAAAAATTTAATTTAAGATGGCTTTTTTAATGCAAATAGTTAAGAAAACTCAAAACCCATATGATTCTAAGCTTACTAAACAATTAGTGTTTAGTAACCTAGACCAGAAACTAAATAAGTTGAATATCCCTAAAATTAATCCAACTAATATTTATAATAAAATTTCGTTAGAATTTAAACAATGTTTTATTATAAAAACTTATGAAAAAAGTATTAGTGTCAACAATATTACAGAGTCTATGTCTTTATTAAGTAGTTAAATAATAGAGGAATTAAAACAAGAGTTTAACTATATTCATCTGGGATTATTTCAAATCGTAGTTACGCCTTTAACTATAGAAGGATTAAATACCTCTATATTAATGTGCTTAAGAGATAAAGGATATAATAAATTCCAAGACTCTTTACTAGAAACAATAGAATCCAGTTTATGTATCGGCCCAATTTAATTTAATTGTTTTCCCAAGTTTTCCATTAGTCTTCATGATCTACATATCAAATAAGCCCTCTCCTTGAATCTTCAGACTCAAGGGTATGATACGCTAAATGGAGCAATAAGCATCAGTGTGGTCTACTGGGTATGCTTCAAAGTCATGACTATTATATGTCCAAACTCCAAGATCATGTTCACTAAAGGAAAAACTACATTATTCCAGGTAGATTTTAATAAAGCTAATATTTCTGTCCCTAATACTATTACTTGGTATGAGATAAAATTACCACAATCCTAGAAGTTAGAAAGGATTGTCCCTCCCCAAGTAATAAGTAGAATTGCAGAAAAGATAATAGAAACTAAAGATGGAGAAGTTGAAATCTTCTTCGAAAGTCCAAGTGTTTATAAATCTCAATCCTCAGAACCATCTTCTTCATCCAGTGTAAAAGGTTGACCATCAAATCCCGCATGGCATTTACATAGATAAGCCTTCATTTTCGAAAATGGAGTTCAAAATTAATACCTACCAGTTTATTCCTACTAGAGAAAAATGTTCTAAGGAATTCTTGTTAGAAAAACATAATAAATTTAGAAACTGGTATTTTAAAATATTTTCTACAGAACAACTAAAAGTATATAAAGAATTATATTATAACCATTTGAGTTCAATTGGATTTGAGATATCATATGTAACCTGGTTCCAACATGAACTTTATTTGAAGATCCAAGTGTCTAAAGAAACAAGGAGTTGGGATACCTATGATGGAAAGACGGTTACAAATAAACACCCTTCTGTTGGCAATATTCTATACAGTAATATTGAAGCTACTTTCTTTGTAAAAACTGATCCAAAGAAAATAATAAGTGAGGATATTGCCATTATTATTTAACAAAATAATCATACCCATCTACATTTACAAACTATAGCTTCTCACTTATCTCAACTTGAAGATAAATGGTTGCCCAGAGATAAATGAAAAGAGATGATAGTTGTAAATGGTGAAAAGATTAAACCTGTATTGATAAAACCACCTATATTATCTAATAAAGGTTTTAATACTAGTATACCATTAAATGATGAATTATTAGAAAAATTAACTAAAAAATTAGGATCTTTAAAAATAACAGAATCCATAAAAGTCATAAATGAAGATTCAGACTCAATGATGAATTAATTAATCAATTTAGTTCAGATAAAATTGAAATGGCTAAACCATTGGTCTAGCAACAACCTCTTCAGCAAGGTGATGATTAAATATTAGATACACCAACTTGGACAGAGGAGCAATGGCCTACCTTACACACATACACACATGCTCGCCGAGAGAATGTTTGTCTGGCTATTTTGATTGTTTGTTATGCTATTATGAAAATGAAATTCTTGTGACAAAATTACTTGATATAAAAGGTGATATGATGAAAATTTTGGTAAATAGAAATGGATAGTGATAATATGATCCGAAATATATATTAGTGTACAGATTGAACGATAAAGATAGAAATGAAAATTTCCAGGTGGGTCGAGACCCAAAACGTAGAGAATATTTTGATATGACCAAATTAACTGTTTATATGTAAAATATAGTGCAATGGATGATGAATTTATGTATTTATACATGTTGATCTGTTGGGGTGGGGGGGGGGGCTTAATTGCACTTTTAGGGGAGATTCTGTACGTTTTATTTCCGTAATTTTTATTGATTTTATCGTAATTATTTTGATATGTAAATTGATTGTCATGTAATTAATGTGGTAGTATGTTAGGGTTTCGTGTATTCATCAATGCATAGTGCTAAGTATCTTCTATTTTGAGATGCCCAGAATAGATTCATTCGGGTTAAATTTGGGTTAGCCGATTTACTCGAGACCCGTAACATTCCGATTCGGTTTATGAGCTAGCTGGATTCGGGGTGTCACAGAATGTCCATATCATAGTTTAGTTGTAAAAACTGTATCTTATCACCCAATTGTACCTAGTATAAATGCCTATCACCTTCTAATCTGATACGGTTTAAATTTTCGTACCATTTTAATCCATACTTAGGTTTTTAAAATGAAGTTTTTACAAAATCTGATTTTTTGTTAAAAGTTTCAATATTTTAACCGGTCTTTATTATACTTACTCGAGATGCCCAGAATAGATTCATTCGGGTTAAGTTTGGGTTAGCTGACTTACTCGAGACCCGTAAGGTTCCGGCTCGATTTATGAGCTAGCCGGATTCTGGGTGTCACAGAATGTCGATATCATAGTTTAATTTTAAAAACTATATCTTGTCACCCAATTGTACCTAGTATAAACGCCTATCACCTTCTAATCTGATACGGTTTAAACTTTTGTACCATTTTAATCCATACTTGGGTTTTTAAAATGAACTTTTTACAAATTCCGATTTTTTGTTAAAAGTCTCAATATTTTAACCGGTATTTATTATACTTTATGACAAAATACATTGTAAATACTTATTAAAATATTTTAATTATAATTATAAAATTTAATTAAACTAGACCAACAATAAATCTAATATAATTACTGACACAGTATTTAAAACTATGGTCCATACAAAACTTTGAGAAAGGATTTGTTAATTTGATGGAATTGTACCTCTCAAATAAAAAAGGACTAGTCCTAAGAATTGGAAATTATTTGTGAGAAAAGTTTTCGGCATTTGGCATAAGTGACAGGAATGCAAACAAACTTACCTTTCTCAATTTAGAGCCATCTCCATACTCCATACCAGCAATAGACATGTCATTCAAACCATTAATCAACTAAACACTGAGTTCTCCAGGCAAGTTTACATCACCCAACAAAGAGCTGGTAGAAAGTGTGTGGGTGGGGGGTGGGTGAGAAATGTCATTTGACATACAATCTACCAAATAACATGATGCATAATAGATTTAAAAGGTTTCAGGCTTACAATGCGAGAATGAACCACCCTCCCCCCCTAAGGAATATAATTGTCTACACAACAAAAGACTATTTTTAAAGAATTAAAATGAGTCTAATAGGAGAATGAATGCATCACCCCCAAAAGAATATAATTGTCTACACAAACAAAAGACTATTGTTAAAGAATTAAAATAAGTATAAGAACATGATGGAAACAAAAGTAGTAGTTGCTGTAACTAATAATTTGAATTCACATCAAGAGAAGGAAGACGAGGTAGAAAG
>JAVDBV010082561.1:3367-20041 GCA_032619315.1 Piper longum | reverse complement strand
CATCTAATTCCTCGCAATTTGTAGAAGCCATATTACACCAATGACAAATAAATATGCAAGTTGGCTCCTCACTGATAATGTTTCGCCCTCGAAATTGTTCAGCTGATATTCTTTACTGCTGTTCTCACCTACTATATGTAAAATTGCCGGCCTTGTATATAGCAAATTAAAGTGAGGGGGGTTTGGAGAAAATTATTGTTTCATGAGGAAATGATGGAAGGGGACCCGACCCCATTGTAAAGGTGGTGTTGTACCTTGTCTCATGTGGGGAGTCTAAACAGCGGTTGGCGGATGCTTTGTTCTCATCTTTCTAGGTTAGTAAGTTTACCTTTCCCCTTGCCTGCCATGGAGTAGTTTACTTGCGTAGTTACCACTGCTTCATTTTTCATACAGGGATTAGAGGAAGTTGAACATATGAAAAACGAATGCTTGTCTGCTTGGGAAGATTAAATTACCAGCTCGCTCTTTAGAAATAACATTCCACTGGTTGCTAAATTAGTGATGGATTCCCGGCGCCATTGTTAAATTAGTGGTTAATTAATTTATTATGGAACCATACCAATAACAAATAACTATTTCGTAAGACTCTCAACCCCCCCACTATTTTAACCAAAAGCTTAGTCTGTCTGCCAATAAAAATTACCATTATTATGCTTTCATTATAAGTGTGCTGATTCCAATTTCGGGTCGATGTGAGGTTGCAAACTCGAAACAACTATTATTGTGAACCTTTTCATTATTATTATTATTATTATTTTGGCTTCAAACTCGAAACAACTATTACTGTGACCTTTTGTTTGTAAGACCGCTAGCGTGTTATTCTTGGCCCATGAATGAATGATTGTCAGATTAATACCCAAAACTAAGCTGATTAATTAAGAAATGGAGACACCTGACTTGACAAGAATTTTGTATGAGCAACCATCCTTTTTTATCTGTCTCACCTGGGCCTAAAGTAGAAATCTTTATTTTGAGTCGGCAGTAATCAGACAAACGAGCTCTTACATGCATGTTTTGTTTATTTTACATAACAATCAAGAAGTTAACTGATTAACACTAGTTCGTCAAGAGACTAATTGATGAATTTGGTATCTTATGAGAAAGAATAAATTTTTTGGTCTGGCAATATATTGTTGCAACTTGGAACTTTTATAGGCATCATTCTCACGATTACTGTATCCCAAAAGTTGAAGCAGGCCAGAGAATTGCATTTGGAAAAAATAATTTATATCTCACTTATAAAACTATTTTCATCGAGAAACATGATTAGTTTTGTTCGTGGATAACATTAGTACGCACAATTTTGATTTTTATGTCATTCATTTTTACGTTATATTAGCAATTTCGACAGTCAATAAACGCAAATGATTTTAATTAATTTCTGAGTGAACGTCACTAATTTGCCAAGGTTTTTGTTTGATGCGATTTGGCGAACAACATTGTAATAAAATATTGGTCTTTTATTTGGTACATATATCTTAATTATGAGCATATATCAATTAACGAGGTTTGGGAAAGTGTTAATAATATTTTAATTACATCAGCTGATCTCACGACTGATTTTCACTATGTTCTCAATCGGTTCTCAAAAATTTTGCAAAAATAAAAAATATAAAAAAAGTTCTCAAAAACTCGAGTAGTTACACTACTATGTTTTCTCTATAGCGTAATAAATTTAAAACAAGCTATAAAATTATGGAGACTAAATTGTTTTTATGATTTAAGAATGGAAAAAATAATAAATTTACTAGATAATGTTAAAATATTTTATCCACAATTAGTTTAAGGAGTAGAAATTTTAGAGTAGTATCTTAGTTGTATTACGTGTCTAAGCAATCTCGGCGGTTTGATGGCGTAACCATTAGGCAAGGTGGTTACCCTAGAGATACTTAGCTTAATCATCTGGATCATTCGGAATTTTGGATCATAATATTGTTGACGTATAAGACAACCATACATTATAAACCCTAATTTATTTGGGCCGTTCATGTAATTTAAATTGGGCACCTCATATGAGGTGACCCAATTTTTTTTTTTGAAAAAATAGATCAGCACGTGTAGCTATGGAGCACATTGCCCAAACGTTCACTATTTAAAATTTATATATGGATAAATAATAATTAAATAATTAAAACAATCATAAAATTTCTACTCAATTCCACGTTTTTATCCAATTCACATTAATTTTTAAAGAAAATATCGTAAAAATTAATGTGACACAGTTTAAACTAGTATATTTCAAAAATATGAAATTACGTTATAATAATTATTTTTAAAAAAATAAATTATCTATCAACCTCTTAAGCATACGCTATGTTCTTCTATACATGCTATTTAGGATGCACTAAAAGAGATTCAAAGTAGAAATTGATTCATACAAGTCATAAGAATTGTAACTTACACTAAAAATAAAATAAAAATCTAATAATCGCTTCCTAAGGTTTAGCTAACAAATGAGATGCAAAATGCCCACAATTCAATAAAAATAAATGCAACCATGGCTCAAATATCGAGTGCTCCAAAAGCTCTCCAAGAACACGTGAAAGTATGTGTCGACGAAAACATAATTGGGTGGTTGCAATGTCTTATTTTTGTCTCACACACCCGCGACCACACACAGACATTATTCCCATTTTATCACGTCATTGCCGAAAAACTTCTCAATTCACATACAACCATGGTCTCAAAACACATCTTAATTAAACGACCCCATAAGAGTATAGCAAAAATATACAATAAAATGCGGTTCACAATACACCTAATAGTGACCAAAAGGTAGCGGTGTTTGCTACCGAACACATAGTTGTATGATGCAATTAGTTCAATTAATCACTATCAATCAATGGCGTCTCTTATGGCATCCTCACAAGACCGAAGGTTTTATTGGCCGGCCCACAGGGTCCATGACCAGAGCCGAAAAATGAACGTTTCCTCAAAACCACCCCTGGTTTGGTTTTGTCCTTCTTATAACTTTTTATTATTAAATTAAATGAAGCTAGCCGTTCCCCATTTTTAAGATAATAACAACTATAATTATTATAATTATAATAATAATAATAATAATTATTATTATTATTATTACTATTATGATTATTTCTTCACGTATTTGTGATGGGACGCGAGCTGGTGGAGTGCCTTTGGGCAATCCTTCCAAAAATCCGCCGCGGTTTTACAAACCCCCAAAACAGCCTCTGGACTGGGTTGTACGTAGCTTTGCAAATTACATACTGATGGGATCCTCATGCATGACACGTTCCTTAGATGTGGTCGTCGTGTTGACGGGACATGTGGTTGTCTCGGTGTGGTTCGTGGATTGTCTTTTTACGCTCGTTTTCTCAATGGACGATTATCGGGGCTAATATTCATGTTTGCCCTTGTCACCTGGTAATCTGGGGCTTCTAATTGTGCTCCTCGAGTTGAGTAACATATATTGATCTAAATGTACGAAAGTTTTTTTTGTTTTTTTATAAAAAAAAACGATTGATCTAAATGTAATAATGTTTTTGGCGTCTAGGAATCGTGTAATATGTAAGATCATGAAAAAATGAAATTATTAATAGGAAACTGATCGGAAAGATCATTATTGGTTTTTAGAGGGTATAATAATGATAAATGGAACGAGTTCCATTTAACACAATTTTTTTTCGAATGCCTTGGAAAAGATGTGTTCGGGTATACGAAAAGAAACTCTAATGCAGACACAAATTAGTAGATCGAGCTTGGTCGTGTCCCAAGCATTCTCGATTATATATAATATCAAACGCAATATCCGAAAGAATTGAATAAGTAGCTATGGACAACCTCAGTTCAACATTTATGAGCCGAGATCGGTGTCGCCTACATAAACATACATAATATAATATGATAGGACTACTAGGCGGAAAAATTCGCTTGCATGCATGAACCCAAGGGTAGCTGGAATTAACATGGCAGTAATCAAGTAATCGTTGGCATTATTATCGCCACTAAAAGGGGCGATTAGGACGTGAAGAACCTTTTGATTATATATATCGGTACACAGTATTGATTTATTATTTGCTTGAAGATAGTGCAAGTCTAATTAAGGAATCACTGCCATTCGTATACAGGACTTAAGCTCATGGTTTGGTCGACAAATTAGAAAATGGGAACGCCCGGGAGATTGTGGGTCTTGTGAAGTCGGCCAAGAATTAATGATCGATCTGGAAGGCTTGTCTAAATGATTTCACCCATCGTAATCTCTAACGCGGCGGTCTTTCGGATCGACTTGATCGTCATCATTTCACCATCTTTGGTTCTTAGCCTTTCTTTCTTTCATGCGCGTGTGTATATATATACATCAAGATTGGCATTAGATTTTGTGGTCCTAACTTGAACTGCGGGCACGGATTTTCAAACTTGATTAGAAATGATTAAGTTTTCCACGTTGATCAGGCTCATGTAAACAATAGTAAAAAGTAATTTGAAATGCTTCATAATTCATATATAGCTAGAGCTAGCTTCCTCTCGATACATGGAACCTTAAACACTTCAACTAATTATTCATTAACTAATAATAAGTAGGTTATTTAAATCGACAACGTACATGATGCATGTATAAATGGCTTTAAAAGATAATTATCTATATGATATTCAATTAAGCAAGCAATGGCAATTAAAAATAGGTTTACAACAAAATTATGGCTAGGCAATTAGGGTATTAAGGCTGGTTAAATAATTAAGTTCGCGGCTACCCGAGTCCCGACCCGAGGGGTGCCACTAAATCAAGCCATCCGTGAATCATGTTGTACGTGTGGATGATAGTTTCAAGCATCGGTACATAGCAGCCTACACATTATTATTGCCGCCTACCTAGAACATGACAATGCATATATACATTGACTGAATAAATTTAAAGATACAAAAAACTAATGTCAAGGGTACTCAATAATGTACATTTTAGTGTAGTGTGTTCCTCTTATCATGTAGGTGTGACAATTGATTATGGTCTATATATAGAGTGTCTTTATTTAATGCCAGATTAGTGTCTATCATGACCAATTAATTGATTGCGTATATATCATTGATCAATGACGCGGCATATATATTATTGCCGCATCGAAGAGCCAATTAATCTCTAATGGCTACAGATTATTATTCACTCCTATGTAGGTTGTGTATTAGTTATTAATAAGGCTGATTATCTCAGCTCAGCTGTCATCTACTATATATTAATTCTCATGGGTAACGTAGATGGCTTAGCGGTTAAAAGAAAAAATATTTAATAATTATTTTAATGGCTAGTATTCATGAAGTATTTGAAGTATACGCCTCATTAGAGGGATTGCTATTATTATTACATTAAATAAACGAGGAAAAGGCCCATCAAATTCAAAGGCGTGCCTTCATGCATTACTCAATGTCCTAATCTCTTCGACACATTTTCATATTAACCTGATGGGCCCTCAAAAATAACTTACCACAAGTTCATAGGGTTTAATTTAAAAATTAGTTTAAAAAATAAGATATTTTTATTAACTTATATAAAAGTCACCAGATGCCTCTAAATACAATGTGCGATAAGCTCAATAATTCTCTCCCTCGCACATGTAAGGACTTACAACAGGTTTATGAGTCTCTCTTAATCTAAAAACTACTTTAAAGAATAAGACTTTTTGATTAATATATATACAAGTTACTAGTTACTAGTTGTTTCAAAATATAATGCGAGAAAACCCAATATTTCATACACCTCAACCTCACAAACAAGTTTATCATACGCCCCTTTGGAATGTGGACTCAAGACTCAGAAATTTGTAATGGAAGCCCATGTCAATTGGCACATTACAATCGCCTTCACACAAAAGCCCAAGTCCATTTATGATCAGCCTTTTTTTTCTATCAGTTTATGGATTGTTCAACAATGTCAATATAAAACTTGAATCTAGCCGTCAAACTTTCTTTGAAGTACTTGACAAAATTATGCCATGTAATCTGGGAGTTTTTCTTAGTCTGTGCTGACATGAATAGGAGTATTAGCTCAACAAGCTGGTATTAATTTTTCTTTTTCTCTCACGCAAAATCCATTCAATATTCTACATACAATTTTTTTTATAGTATTGATCACTTGAATCTTTACGTATTCCAATCAATCTAACTTATAAAATAATTATAATAATAACAATGCAATGGCATGTTGTCAAAAAGCCAATTTCCAACCACGCCACTTTTGCCTGGCAACCAAAAAGAAAGAAGCCAAAGAGTGGAGTGTGTGCGACGTGTATGCAGGTGGAGCAGCCACTTTTGATGAAAAACTGAAACCCCGGTCTCTCCTGTGATCCTAATCCTTCATTTTCAAACAAACCAAAGGCCTAGTTAGCTAAGCCACCATTTTATTAGAATGCCTCTCTCCCCATGCTATATAGCTTGTAAATATGAAAGTAGAGTTAATTAGACGATGATGAACATCATTGTTGCATTATTATACGCTTGCTATAATTTACGTCGGAATATGAAAGGCCAGAACTTGGAAGTCTACAAAAATTGAATAGTAAGGAGCCACTCTGTACCAAGACTTTAAAAGACTGCCACCAATTAGTCTGCCTGTCCATCTAAGCCTCCTCCGATAATACTTTGGAATTAGAAATCAAGAAAAAAAATGAGTGATCCAAAATATGCTTATCCTTACCCTGCTCAAGGTACTTTTGTTTTGTTCGCTTTTAATATATCTGCTTGACGCTGATCTTGTTTGTGTATCCTTCGTTTTTATTTTTATGAATGATAATAATCAGTTCATATTATCCGTTGTTTACGTACATCTTTTTAATTCTTTCTGGGTTTAATGTTGGTTGATTCCTTAGTTCTAGCACTGTGTTTTGTAGAGAAAGTTTGATCTTCAAGTTTGTTGTTGGGAGTTCATGTGGCTTAATATGCCAACATACTACTTGCTTGTCATCACCATACGACTCTTTTACAGAAGTTTCGTTTGTACACCATCGCCATTTTTAGTCTCAAACTATGGAGTCTGCGAATTTCCTTATTTCCAGCTTTTCTGTTGACGCATCTTGTTTTTCTTTAATTTTTCCAACTATAAGTGTTAACACATGTTTAGAAATCACGTTTTCCAAATTTATCAGCAGTTTTATGTGTTCTAACATTTTAATTACAACCCTTTCTAGTGCAGTCAAATTTATTTCAGTCCTTTTATTTTTCTTTCAATTCGTTGGCAATTATGGGAAGCTTGTCCTAACATATCCAATACAATCCTCTGCTTTATGATTAGGTAAAGCTGTTTATTAGTAGCTAGATCATGTCTTCATCTTGGGTTAATTTGTAATTGAGCTTTATAAAACCATTTCAATTTTTTTCCAGGATATTATCAGGGGCCTCCCGTGATGGCTCCTCCTCAGTATTATGCAGCTCCACCCCCAAGGAGATCGCCTGGCTTTCTTGAGGGATGGTAGGCAAATTTCATTATTGGGTCTCCATTCATTTGTTGAATATTTAACTAAAATTTTTAATAAAAAAAAAATAACTGATGTGGTTTTTCTTGTGGTGAAGCCTTGCAGCTCTTTGCTGTTGCTGCCTCATCGATGAATGCTGCTGTGACCCTTCCATCATCTTTATTAGCTGATGATATACGTTCCTTTCTGGATGAGTGCTTTGTGGGTTTCTCATATGTCCACTAAATAAATATATTTGTCTGTAAACAATATTACCTATATGCATTTTGATTGCTGATTTTACTGAGGGTTTATGTTTAGCGCTTGTATGATAAAGATAATATTACTGAATCCGTCTCTCTTATAAGCGTGCCTTGTAGAGCAGCATATATCAGATATTTATTTTGCTCATGTCTTTCGTCTGAAGGCAATTCATGAAAATCCATGCCGCCGAGACCCATAACAAGAGGTATAGATATGATATCCATAGTCCAGTCAATCGATTCTTTGCTGTTGAGTGATTACCTCGTTTTATCTTTGTTTTAGCTATAAACAAAGGAAATATAATTAGCTTTGAGGTTGATGCATGGACTTCGGGGATAGATGATTTGATTTTTTATTTTATTTTGATTGAGAAATTCATGCGTTCCCACAAACAGATAAGAGGGGTATCAAATGGGGCCTCATGGGGAAATTTTGAAGAGGTTATTCTAGAAATAGGATTTAATAAACCTTCTTATCCACTAAACTAGTTTTGATACAAAATAACAAAGTACAGTCTACGTAGAACAATAAACAGGCATCGTCGGTCTTGGTAAGGAAGAGGAAGAACGTTAATCATGATTTTGCAATGCAACTTTCTTTTACAATACATTCATATTTATACACGTTTTCAGTTCAGTCAAATGAGTTGAACACTTTCCTGTCACAGTGTTGTAGCATCATTCTGTCCATTACTTGCTTGCCACGTTCCCACAATTGTCACAATAAACACGAGAGAAAGTTGAGATAATAGTCTAATAACATAGCAACAACATAATCGCTTAGTTGTTTACCAGTCCCAACATACAACCTATGATGTTATCGCCGAAAATCTTGCGCTTACGGCATTTCTTGTGCTTCTGCTTTGCCATACTTATCTCTGTTCATTATTTCAATTTTTACTTGTTCTGTGGTCAACCTTTCTTGCAATTGGTTGAGGATCAGAAGCAGCAATGTGGGAAACGTCCACCAAATGTGATGCACTGGACTCGGCTTGATGAGCATGTGCATTTTCAGCTTCGAAGGTAGGAGAAACCATCACATTACCTAATTGATCAATAAGCCTCTTGAAGGTTGACATGACAAGGTTCCAGTGCTGAGGAGAATTGGATCTCATGTCAGCAATCTTATATGTAACATTATGAATACAATGGATCATGTCTGACTTGATGGTAGACGTCTTGTTTGAGGAGTCAATATTGTAGTTCAGACCAGCAGAGGATGTGTGCCAAGCACTTTTCGACCATCTAAACATCAAATGCTTCTCAGGAATCTGCAGCACATTTCATTGGAATAAGGTTCGCAAAATATGTCTGCAGAAAATGCCTTCTTGTTGAAAGTTTTTACAGCTACAATTTATAGAGAAATCTAGAACATCTTCAAAGGTCACAAATTCGTGTTCCCAGCGGTCTGTGTCCTTCATCTCAAACACTCTAGTTAGACCTCTACACAAAACCTCAAAACACATGTAAGTCATTAATCGTTTCATTTCTTCCTGAATATTTTATTTGTATAAGCTTGCTCCTCTATTGGAGTACCAAAATATAGTTCTCGCTTTGAATGCATGCTCCGATAATCCTCATCTACTTCTTCAGATCTTCGACGGGCAAGTGCTACTTTGTATTGTTGCACAAACTCAGACAGAGGAGTTAGTGCATTAATGAAGCCACGAAAAAAGTGTTGATATTTTCGATCCGTCGGGTAGAAGTCATGCACAAAGAATTTTAAGGATGCTTGGATCCAACCGTGACGATCTCTGTACAAATTTAAAAGCCAAGAGTATTCATGAGCCCTGAACTTCTCTTTTAATTCTCGCTATCGACTTTCAAATTCTTCCACGGAGCCACTGTATATCCACTCCTTATAGACCTTACTGAAGCCTAGTAATCTAAGATTCTTGTGGTTTAAGGATGGAAGGGCATTGTTTTCTATATGCCATGAACAAAAAAGATGTTGGGTATTTGGAAAGACCTTTCCAATTGCCCTTTGCATGGCTACATCTTGTTCTGCTATCATCCCCCATGGCTTCTTCCTCCACATGCACTCTAACCAGGTCTCAAAAAGCCACGAAAATGTATCCTCAGTCTCATCCGCAAGCAAAACGCATCCAAAGAGAGTGGATTGTCGATCATGATTAATCCCAGGAGCAAATGGCAAGGTAGATGTTTTTTATGTATAAGATATATCAAATGAGATGACATCGCTGAAATGTATATAAGCAATTCTTGACCTCTAATCAGCCCAAAACACACTTTTCACTTGGCTATCTGAGTCAACCTCTGCTTTGAAAAAGAAGCCATCATCAACACTAGACTTGTGCTGCAAGTATTCAACAATTTTCATGCAGTGATGCTTTACATAATTTTTCCATGCTTGCCCTAGATGGTCTTCAGAAGCTTGATGTGATGCATCAATAGTCTCTAAAGCACCACTTGAGTGACTTACACTTGAGAATCCATGGGAGGCTCCGTACCACAATCAGGGGATGTTTGAACCGAATGTTCCAAACCTGAAGTAAGTTGATTATGTAAACGCTTCTTTCGGACCTTGGAATGGCTGACAACTCGTGCGTATGATCATCTTCAAATTGTTTCACAATCCATTTTCCACTGCCAGAAAGGGCAATGGCCATTCTTGCCCTACAATGACATCGAGTTTCAGCACGACGATTGATCACCCACCCTTTTTGCTTAGCATCATAAGTTCTTTTAGCGCCTTCTTTATGACACGCATAAACCTTTCTACAAACAAAGTAACTTCCTAGAATAAGAAGAATCTCTTCGAATCCCATATCCTCTGGCTTTTGCATACTTGTTATAGAAATCGTATGCCTTAGTCACATTGGAGAACTCCATCCCCTACATGGGGCTACAGCCTTGTTGACTGAAATCTGGACATTAACCCTTTCACTCCTCATTTCCTCAGTCCCGGCAGGGCTATTCACAAGCCAAGTTAACTTAGAGTTTTAGAAACTCAAGGCTCCGCTCAACTCGACTTGATAAAATAACCCGAATTAATAACTCAAAATTACCAAACTGAATCGACTCTTTTATGTATAGGTCAGTCCTGAATTTAATAAAACGTGATTCGAGTTAACTCGAAAGAAGTTCACCTCGTGAATCAAATCGAATTGTAACTCAACTCACTTAACATATACTAAGCATAACATGACGTTTACTATTCCCATACTAATATACAAAAATTATTCCAAGTTTCCAACCTATATAATTATTATGGTGCACATTCCCAATACTCCTAATTGACATTTTCCAATCCCTAATAATGATTAAATACACTCCTAATTGGCATTTTTCAACTCATAATAATGACCATAATACAAATTACAAAACATTCTAGCACAGTAGCACTCATTGTAGTTCAAACTCATCAATAGGTAGTTCAAATAGACGGTTGTAGTTCAAACTCATCAATAGCTTACAAGAAGAAATCATTGTCGTTCACGGCCTATGAGAAGAAGTCAGACCATCTCTTTTTTCCTTCTTGGTCCTTAGCTCTTTGATATTTAGAAAAAAGTCAGGCCATTTCTTTTCTCCTCCTTAGTCCTTAGCTCTTTAATCTTCAAAAAAGTTAGTCTCACCTACAAGTTCTCTATTTTATGGCAGTGATCTCTCCACACCAAAGAACCAAATCACAATTGATCAAAGCTAGAGTAGTGGGTGGACTTGGGGGAAAACAGCTTGCTTTCATTGAAACTAGAGCAGTGGGTGGTAAATAACACTTTTGCTATACAAATTGAATAACTTACTTTCATTGAAGTTAGAGTAGTGGGAGTCAAATAATAGCTTGAACTTTCTTTTAAGTAATACACGGTATGAGTCTTCATTCTCAGAGGTAGGGGAGCATGAAGACGTTGAACAAGAAATCTTTCGTCTTTGTATCCTCTCTTGTTCACCTAAAGTTTAAAGGTAATTTGTTGTTATCCTTTACTCTATAAGTCCACTTTTACACTATTGTTCCCCCTCCTTTTTGCTTATTTGTAAGAAATGATCAAATAGATAGATAAATATTGTAAAAGACATAATAATTGATGTCAGCAACAAGAATGAAAATTAGAATCATATAATACAATGAAATTAAAATACATTATTTTCAGCAATGACCTATACATTTTGGATAACATAATTTTGTAGCTCATCTTAATATAGAGCCTTTGTAAATTATGTCCTAGCTCTGCCCAAGGCAATACCTATTTCTTATTATCTCAGTCTGCCACAGCCCACCAGGATAATAGCTTGCATGTTTATTGTCACCATATACCCATATCCGGAAAGTGAAAAAAATAGAAGTGTTAATGTTAACATAAATAGCTTGCTCAATATAGACAGACAGTTTCAACTAATAATGTTTTGTAGAATTGATTTTCTTACTATCTTTCATTGTATGAATGATCTTTTCTTTATGCAATCTTGAGATAAAATAACCACCTCATGTTGTCAGGAAACCAAAGGTATAAAATAGTCAAAATACGGTGACTTGGTGATCCACATCACCTGCAAAACAAAAAAAAAAAAAAATTATGTTATAAGTTTTGCCATTTTGAAACATCAGTGTGCTCCCAAAACAATTCAAACAAATATTATACATTAAATTATAAAAAAAGTATATACCTAGTTTTCACTTTTATTTATATGTATGATGGACAAAATTGACGCCTCTCCATTTTCAGAGGTCCCTGCAACTACAACATAAGAGGCTGATATCAAAGATACTTCAAATGATGATGTGATAGAAAACCAAACAAGAGTGAGATATTGAGAAGAACTGAAAAAAGTGAAATTACTATCAAGAGAAACAAAAGTAGAATATACCTATTACAATACTTGGTGTAAGTTGTTAAAGACTAGTTTGACAAATACCCTGAAAAGACATTTGAAAAGTTGTAAAAAACGTAAAAGAGATGAAAAGGGGAAAAAACAGATCAATTTGGAGCCTTGAGTAAAGCTAGAGGGTAATGTTATAATTATCAACTTCAAGTAGGGAAAAATCTAAGAGAATTCTTGCAAAGATAATTATAGTAGATGAGAAGTCATTTAGGATTGTTGAAAGTAACCTATTCAATTTGTATAGTAAAACTCTTCAACTACGACATGATAAAGTCATACTATTTGAAATGAGTGCTTGAAGATATGCCAAAAAGGAAAAAGTTTAAATCAAGAATGATTTGAAAGATATTACCCTTGTTTGCATCATAGTAGACTACTGGACTTCAAGGAGGACAAAAACCTATATTTGTGTGAATGCTTATTATGTAACAAAAAGTTGGAAGCTGAAGAAAAAAATATTGACATTATGTCATTTTTCTCCACACACACGATAAGCAATGACAAATATTATAATTGAATTTAAGAGAGAATGAAATTTGGAAGGCAAAGTGTTCACAATTACCGTTGATAACACTGTTTCAAATAATAGTATGATTAAGATATTAAAAGAGGGTTTTCTAAATAGTGGTACCTTACATCTTACAAGCATCATATAAGGTGCAGTGCACATATTCTGAATTTGATCGTCTAATATGGTTTGAAGCATATAGAGGAGTTGATATATATTTTGAGAGAAACAGGCAAGTATGTTAAAAATTCT
The DNA here is from genome assembly GCA_032619315.1 of Piper longum. Lineage (NCBI taxonomy): Eukaryota > Viridiplantae > Streptophyta > Magnoliopsida > Piperales > Piperaceae > Piper > Piper longum. The sequence goes on along the minus strand of JAVDBV010082561.1, from coordinate 6,776 downwards.
TCAAACCAAAAGCTAGATTTTGATACCTCCTTAACACAATTCAACATAATTGGGAAAAAAAAGTTGATTAAAGATGTGCAGACAAGGTGAAATTTAACTTATCTCATGTTGAAAGCAACAAAAGATGTCAAACCACCCTTTGCACACTACAAATGGTGCCCCTCTAGTGAAGATTAGAAAAAATATGTAAATATTGAAAAATAATTAGAGAAGTTCTACCATGCAATTGAACTGATATTTGAATCTAAATATCCAACATCTAATCTTTTCTTATCGGCAATGTGGAGGATTAAGTGTACATTGACTCGTGAACTTAAATCTGAACAAGCTTACATGGAACATATGATTGACGCTGTGCAAGAGAAATTTGAAAATATTGGTCATAATGCAACTTGGTGTTGACAATTGCAACTATTTTATATTCCAAACGTAAGCTAATAATAATTAAGTTTTACTTTCCTCAAATCTACAAAGAAAGTGAAAAAGTAGAGCTAAAGAAAGTGATAGATGCTTTCAAGGATATTTATAATATATGTACAATTCAAAGTGGATTAGATGTAGATGATTTAGGTAAAATGGATGTTGGGCCTAAAAATAATTGCTACAACATGTTTGATGATGATGCCTAAAATAAATTTGTCCAAGAAGTTGAAAAAAATAAGGAGACATCAAAATCAGATTTAGATATTTATCTAGAAGATCTTATAAAAAAAAATTGCAAAAGAGGCTGAATTTGATCTTTTAAATTATTGGAAACACAATGCAAACAAATGTAAAATACAATTAGTCATAACAAGAGACATTTTATCTATTCTACTTACAATAGTTGCCTCTGAATCTACATTTAGCACTAGGGAAAAGTTGATTAGTGAGTATAGAAATAGTTTGAAATCCGAAACCGTAGAGGTGCTAATTTGTTCATAAGACTAGTTACACCCAATGTACCTTGAATTTAATGAATTTGAAGAGCAAGAAGAATAAAGGTAAACTTAGAATGCTTTGTTTTATATCATTATGCTAATACTTGTTTTAAGTATCATTATTTTGTTTGAAATTATTTGTGATTTGCTTTGCATTTATCATGCTATTTTATTAGACTTACTATTTTGCTTTCATTGTAATTTGTGGTGCTTAATAATTTTGAAAGTAGCTATAAAAGTTTACACCCTAAGTAAATTGTAAAAAACAGTTAATAAAAATTGCAGTGTTTTAGTAAACTATAAATAACAACTACTTATAAACATATTGATTCTTTAGGTTTAATTAACTTATGTATAACAATTATAATACTTGATAATTTAGAAAATTAGTAATAACAATTTTAAAAAATTATATATGTTACATACGTTCATAGAAATTTTTGTAAGAAAATAAATTGAAAAACAAAATTGTATACTTTCATGCCTACAATCCTCTCTTTTATGACGTCTAACTTTTGACATGAACAATATAATGAACTATGTTAGAGTTCATTAGAAAAAAAATTGTAATTTGGTAGAAAAAATTGAAACACACTAAAAATTGAGAAAAAAGTATCATCTTTCAGATTGATCTCTTTAATGAAAGATTTTTAGACATGGACTTTACGATTGGTTAAAAAATAAGCTTCATAGAAAGGAAAGAACAAAAATAATGAAATCCATACAAGATCTAAAAAAATAATAGAGAGATTTATTACTATTAAGTAAAAAAAAAAAGAGTACAAAATTAAATGATAATAAAAAATATAAGATTATAAAAAAGATAGACACAAAAATAATAAAATCCATACTATTATAGATCTAGGATAAGAAAAGAGAGATTTACTATTTTTAAGGAAAAAATGTACGATAAAAAAAATAGTGGCCTATTGGCAATCAACATCCTTATCACAAAAAGAAAAGTGGTCAACTAGCCGTCTGTCGGCTCCTTCCCCCAAACCCTACTTTATCCCGCAAAAAAATTGTGGTCGTTGCCATCGCGGGTCAACGGTGACCAGCCACGCTACTTTTTCCAAACCCTACCGTAACACAAATCATCGTGCTCCTTTCCCCATACCCTAATTGAAAGCTAGAAAAAGCTTGAACATTTCTTTTATACAGGCTCCGGTCATTTCTCTTGTATTTTAGGAAGTTCAATTCGAATTCAAATTTTTAAAAGCCTGATTCAAACTGAATAAATCCCGAACTCATTATAACCATGAATGAATCGGTCACAACCTTTGGAAAAACCGACTCGTACTAGCCCATGCCCATGAACAGCTTACATCCCGTTCTTCCAAATTTTCAAAGGCCCGACGATTTTCCATGTTCTTTCTACGGGCTACTCGTAAGAAATGCAAGATATTTCCTCCATCTCTCAAAAGCTGCTGCAACAAACAAATTAACAGTATATATTAAAAAAAAACTCAAACAATGTAACAAACATAAGAATTAAACAAATAGTTGAATATAAAATTAATCCAACAAATACAGTATTCATATATCTGCAACGAAAAAGGTGCATATAGCAAGCAATTATTCATTCAGTAAGAAACAAGAACAACAACTAAAAAAATGGTACAAAAAATAACTTCAATTTTAAAAAAAAAAAAATTATTTAAACAGCTTTGTTTGAACATAGCTACTCAAAACCAAAGCAAGTAACACATAACAACGTGCGTATCAATTCCACCCAACCATTTAAACTTTTTTCCCGTTGCCACTTCTCCTATAACTCTTCAGCTATTAGAAAAGGCAGCACTTTTCACATTTACCTCCACAAAACTTCCACGAGAAAAAACAAATCATGGACATTACCCAACCCTGCAACAAATAAAAAGCCAAATGTCCAACCTACGGTTACAAGAATGAAGATGACTAAAAATCCAAGCTTTTCACGCCAAAGTCGAGAGACTTACACCCAAAACGTGTTGGGCCCTTCGGGTCCCAAAAGTGACTTGCAACTGGTCATGGGCCTCTCTTAATCCAAAAGTTAGCTTAAGAATTAAGGTTTTCCCATTAGCCTACATACAAGTCATTGGTTGCCTCCAAGTGGTATCAGAGCTAAGGTTGGTTTTGCTGTTGCCTCAATTAGCCACACGATTTGTCGGTCAGTCCGAATTTATATCTCCCAGTTTGTCGGTCGGTCCGAAGTTAGCCCGAATTTGTATCATCTGGAACCTCAAGACATGTTGGCTCCGTATGTGGTGAGGGGGAGATGATTTGGGTGTTGTGATGTGTGAAGGGGAGAATTGTTGGGTTAATCTCACATCTCATTTAGAGGCAACCGGTGACTTGTATATAGGCTAATGGGAAAGACTTAATTTTTAAGCTAATTTTTGGATTAAGAGAGGTTCATGAACCTGTTGCAAGTCACTTTTGGCCTCCAAATGGGATGTGAGATTAACCCAACAATTCTCCCCTTCACACATCACAACACCCAAATCATC